>JASDQU010252892.1:0-16124 GCA_032191745.1 Picea mariana
ATGTTCCTTATCAGTTCCTGATCTTATTTATGTGGATTTCACGAAGCCCTTTGCTTCTTGGAGTCATGTCTCCCTTTCTATCGACATCAACACATTTTCCATAAGGGTGAAAATATATTGAATCTCATTACCCTTACAATGATGAGTCACGGATGACACAGAGAGAATCATCATTGCTCTCTCATTCTGTTGACCCCCATAACATTCGACTTCAACAAAATCTCATATTACGGTGGGTTTTACTATACGACTATTGCAATTGTTTTGTACCAGTCGAAGACCTCTAAATTTGTTAGGCAATCAATGCCTATGAGTCATCGACACTTCTTACATGATTCATTGCCTCTTTTCAGAGTATGTTCACCATCCAGAATTGTCATCTGTCATTATCAAACCACCTCGGAGGGCGCTGCAGTTATCTACATCAGCATACAACTTCCATTACCGTCTTACATTTTGAGTTACATGACACAAGCATGGGGCATGCTTGCGTCGTTTGTATACAAATTTTCTTTTTTCTCCCTAGAGAAAGGTTTGGGTCCCACAATTTCCCCTCTCTCTCTGATGGATCACTCTTTTTGTTCATCTCAACACTCTTCACTACAATGGCACTCTCAGTAGAAGAAACATTGATGTATTTCGTCTATACGTATGCTCCTAAACTCACACATTAGGGGGCATCTATTATCACTGGAATTTCGTCCGTAACATTGCAAAAAAATGGTTACATAAATATAGCAATGTCAACAAACATTAGTTCATCTGCAACACCAAGATGCATTTCAAAAAGAAAAAACTATACAATTGGGAAAACATTGACATGCACAAACTCACTAAAGGAAGCATGCACATAGTGCATGGGCCAACAAAGCCTGTAGAGCACACAATGTGCAACTCTGTATGAGAAATTTTGTGCACTCCTGTGAACGACACATTTATGGTTCTTTTCACCCCCCCAACTACTTATGGACCATATCCCAACTTGATTTGACCTTCAGATCCGAGAAAAATCCGAATGGGGGGCTGCTCAAGGACCAAAGGGTGCCCTAAAGGATCCCTTGTTCACACTAAGAACTAGTTGAATTTTTCCTTGAAGAAATTCTATAAATGGAGGCCATGCGTTCAATAAGAAACCAAGATCTTCATAGTATTGTTATGCTAACTCAATTCTCCCTTGAGAATCCTCTTTTCTCCTAGGATTATTCAAGCATCATTGTAATAGGCCATTCCACTCACCTTTTGAGGAAATAGGCATTGCTTTTCTTCCTCATTTTCTATTTTTCTTCCATTGTAAGAAGAGCTCTCCATTAGGGAACTCAAGATCCCTCCAAAAGAGGAAGAGGGGATTCATAAGTCCTCATTTTTCTCTACGGTGTTTTTCCAACTAATATAGTTATCCAATGGTGGCATAATCTTGGTCATTGGTTGATTGTTTATGGTTCTAATTTTATTATGCATTCTAGTTTTTATTTCCTTAGTTGTTTCAGTTTGTTTACTTGTTTATTTCATGTGTTTGTCTTGTTTAATCCACTCACTAACTTATGTCTTGTCTAGCAATCCCAACTAGGCATACAAGTGCCATTGTTTTTCTCACCCAAGTGACGAAACATGCACAACAATTATTTTTACCTATCCCTAGATTTTTATCCATTTAGTATTTTCTTTTTCCTTTCTCTTCCTTTTAGTCTTCATAGAAAATAAATAAACTTACCTTGACTCTCAAAACTTAAAAACATATTTTCAAAACAAGATTAGGTGAAAATATTTATGTTCCTTTGATTTTAATTGAAAAAGTATGTCTAGGCTAATCCTGCTAATTTTAGCTCTCCTATTAGACTTTAAACTGACTAATTCATTCAAGGTTGACCCTTGAAAAAATTAGAATTCCCCAAAAATTTCTCCTATAGGTGAAGGTGTATTGAAAATTGGAAGAAAGTTAGTTTTCGAGTATTCTTAAAATTGTTGATACACCTTCTTTTCAGTCTAAAGATTTTAAACAAATATCATCCCTTGTATGTTACATACAAATTGATTTCCCTCACTTCAAAATATTAAAATATCAAAGATATGGTGAAAGTAAATTCATAATTTGATTTCCCCCATCTTTTCCAAAATATATCATGAAAGGAAATTCATATATTGATTTCCCTCATCTCAACGAAAAGGAATTTCGTTAATTGAAGTGGTGGAAGAAAATTCAATGGGAGAAGTAGATAGCTTCACCGGGGTGCTGAACAGGCTCACTGACAATGAATCAATATCTATGATATCTGTAAGGCTTTCACACGCGCGCGCGCGCACACACACACACACACACACACACACACACACACATCATACTATGTCATCTAGTTCTCTTTCCGATGATTTGTTACATACTAAACCAACTAAGGGTACCCTAAATAAATATGTTACATTTGCTTAACCTTGAAGTGAACAAATTCGGTCAAAGCTTGATATTTTAGGTAAAATGATTTTGATTATCTTAAACAATTCCAAAATTAATTTTAGGAAAAGGAAATTTTAAATAGCCTAACTTGAGATCAATCATTAAGTATGTTTTGAAGATTTTTGGACTTGGATAATTTCATTTTTCTATGTATGATTAATTCTTAATTAAAACTGGAAAATATTTTTCAAAAAGCAATAATGACTCCATTTACCTGATAAAGGCACTTGGTATACTATTTTTTCTCGCGTCATAGGGATATATAATCCCATATGGAGCCTATGTTAGAATACACATAATTTTGAGCTTTTGAACTTTAGATTTTGCCTCTTAGAAATAAATTTTTCACCCAAAAAGAAAAAAAACTTAGAGAATTGCATTTTAATTTTAAAATAAATCGAATGGTTGTTATTTATCAATAATGCGCTTACAATATCTATTGTCGATGAGTTACTTTAATTTGATCGAATGTTCCTAATGATATCTGAAGATTAGAAGTTGCCTAACTTTTAGAAGAAAATCTTTAACGGTCGCTTCGGAGCTTCGCGCTTCAGGTATTCCAACAAATCTAAAAAACAAAAACCTTGAAACTCTAAAGTCCTGAAGATAGTCATTCATGATAATTCCTAAAGGACTTACAAATGCGTCATGGGACACATGTCTTTTGAATATTTTCTCGAGTTGACACGTGTAATGCATTTCTGACATTTACGTCGGATGTTTCACACGTTTTCAAGTGACACACAACACCTCTCTTTTCTTAACACGTCATCAAGAATGACATCATCTCTACCACATCACTCCGGTGGATTTTCCTTCAGGATTTTTAACGAAGGTCGAGTTCACAAACCACCGAAGTATCAAAGTGCCAAAGTAATTACAAAAAGTAAAAAGTGTTTTAAAGGGTTAATAAAACATTTGATAACTTAGGTTAATCACTATTAAGTATTAATTAATCACTCCACAGTTTCAGACTTTGATATATTTCCATCCCGTCACATCCAAAACTTCCAAATGTCGAACCGTCAAAGTATTAATGGAATTTATGATTGATTAAGGTTAATGATTTCAATAAAGATTGTGAATCACCAAGTAATAAATTCCATTAAGTTTTTAATAAATTCTTCATCAATAGATCTATACGAAGATCGATAGACTTTATGAATAAAGAAATTTGAATTTCAAAATCATTTTACCATTTGCAATTAGCAGTTTTTTATTCAATGTAGAGCTTACAGACTCCTCTTGTTACAGGTAGGCTAATTCTATTTCCTTGAGGATTATGGCGCCACAAAAAGATGCAAAGAATATTGATGCATCAGGTGATGATTCTAATCAAAATGCATATGTTCTATCAGACACAACTCTGTGAGTTACAGATGCCATTAAGGCTTGGAAGCAGTTTTTTGATATCTTAGAGCATGAGATTATTAACTGTCTAGACAACTCTGTTGAGGAAGACGACGAGTCCTTCTCATCCAAGCTTAAACTTTTAGCATAGTTAAAATTTCATAAGATTGTTGCACGACCCATAATTATACCATACAATGATATGATACATTTGGATTTGGAACATGTCGACATCCAAACCAGAAGCGTCATCAATCACCAGTAAAATGCCATCGGCTCTTTCTGACCAGAGAATCTACAAGTAATGTATAAGATTTCCTCTACACCTAAATATACTTACAATGCAACATTTCTTCTAGATTTTGAGAGAAGATAATGCACTCAATACGATATAAATGGTCATGATCTAATCAATACCTGGTGGGGACATCTGGAAAAATTCTGAGGCGACATTCATGGTATGTATTCCACATTTTCCTTAGATGAAAATATGTTATATATAGCCACGATGCTCTGTCGTCTATTTGGTAAGAATAAACCGACAAAATTTTCAATTGAGTGAGTAGCCATAATGAATGAAGTAGCTGAGGGTTATACCTTCAACTGGGCTAAAATGATATCTGATAATCTGGACAAGAAAATTTTTGAGTATCAATAATCAAAATCAAAAGGGAAACCTGCTCCTTTTTACATGTCAACATATATCATGGAGGCCATTTGTTTCATGACCGCATTCCCAGTGATGAACTAGAGTTGGACCCCAACCAGTTCTAAGCCAATACATTTCTACCACTCCAAATTATGGGAGGAAAATGCCAAAGATTTCTTTTACAAAATCTGTCACTTCGTAGTGGTACCTATTCATAGAGCTATCTATGGCCACCCACTGCCCATAATTTCAGAAAATATTATGGGGAACTTAGGCAAACTTGCAGACTGGTTCATTGAGGAGAATTTCTCCTACATTAGAGTATTTGGTTGTTCTGTTCCTCCTAATTCCCTTCCATAGTTTTTACATGACAGAATGGTATGCAGAGAAGTGGCACACCAAACAATAGTAGGAGGTATCAACAAGGAATTGAAAGCATCTCAGAAAAAGGTTTGGCCAACTTTTCCCATTCAAGTTGGTATGTTCACATTATTATATTTTGGTCATATTAAAGTTGAAGCTGCAGCCCTGGAAGATGTCAAATTAGTTGACATCGAATTCAAGAAACATGATCCACATAAGATAGTGGAAAATAATTTGGCTCAACTTAACATGAATCCATACATCCATGAGGATTCTCCTTATGAAGAGATGTTTAGGAGAGTCAGATCTTATGAAGATGTTCAAAGGAGATTCCAGACTCTACCTTCGGACCAACAAGTTGGTTTCCTCATCTTTCAAAAGAATAAACGAAATAGTTTACCGAATATATTGCAAGGAGAATTAAAACCCATGACTTCTTCATAGGAAGCTAAACCCACAACATCTGAGCCAAGTTTCTCCACTAAGTACAAAGTTGAAGAAGTCCCAAAAATTCTAGAAAAGTTATTTCAAGAAATAAAAACATCACCATGGGGACTGAATGATCCACAAGTATTAGCTCGGTTTGAAGCTTTCATGAATCGGGGACAAGTTGTTCCTCATTCAACGCCAACTATTTCTGTTGGCAACCCAAATACAATAGGTCAAGAACATTCCACAACAATCATGTCTCCTATCACATCATTAACCCCTTTACAGACCAGTTTTGGAAATCCTAATTCAGAGCTCATTCATGTTGGTGACCTTACTCCTATCTTACCTAAAGAGATGCCTCCCTCAAGTTTCCTTTTTAGCAAGAAACAAAAGGATATTGTAAAAATAGAATCTCACCAAAAGGATGGTGTAGTCACCAAAAGGAAAATATTGGTGTATGATGGGAAAGACCAAGAAGATCCTAAGTTTGCAAGGGAAGTTGCAGATTCACTAGGGGATTTTTCCACTTCCAATCAATGGTCAATGGACAATTTAAGAAAGCAACTGCAACATAAATGTCTCTTGGTAGAGAAATTGAAGAATGGGATACATAGTGCATAATAGACTGTTAGAAGCAGGATGAATCAAGACATTGAACAAATGAGGTCTAGTTATTAACATCAAATGAAGTAGTTACAGGATAACCTTGAGTTGCTCTACCAGAATTCATGGACCAACAAATTTTTGATCACTCAGAGGGACAATTTTATTGAACATCTGCAGGCCAAATTGGCCCTAACAGAGAACAAAACAATAGATATTATTTCCTTAAAAACACAATCATTAGAAATCAATGAGACGCTGGAAGTTTCCCAGTAGGATCTCTATAAAAAAGTAGATGTTATTCATAAATGATATCAGGCAATAAAAATTTCTCTGAAAAGTATTTATTTTAAGGAAAAAGAGGCATGTGCAGCCAGGTCTAAGTTTCAGGAAGTTATCATATGGAAGCAGAAGGCTAATGTCTCTGGTCTTATCCCTTTCTCACATTCTGAACAAGTAAAAGGAGAAATGGCCTTGAAATCCTGGGAAACAAATCTGGAAGAAGGCAAGAAACTTGCTAGAGATGCAAAAGAGGCTTGTCTTGAGGCATTGTCTTTTGTAAATAAAAAACTGATTGAATTTGAAGGACATAATATCTCTGATTCATTGGGACAGATTGAAATATAAATGAACCAACAAAGCCTTAGAAAGAACAAGGAAAATATTCAGTCCGCCATCCAACAAATGAACCAGATCGATTTACTTAAAATCAATGAGTTGTTGGTGAATCCAAGTTTACAGTATTAGATCACAGTCCAAGAAGTAAACAAGATCTAGGAAAATATCCCACTAGTATAGAAGAATATGTTCACCTTTGAATTGAATGAGAGGATTGAGCCTTTGAGATTCATGGTAGCATTGATGGACATGTGTACCCAATTTAGTGAACAAAGAAAAACGAGTGTAGCTGGGAGAAAATGAAAGAACATACACAACATCCACTTTCTCCATCGGTACTCTCTCTCTCCGGCCTCAACACCTCCACTTCCCCTCTCTGTACATGTTACTTACCTCATCTATCCCTACTACCTACATTCTCGCATCCACTCATCCCACCTCCTTATTGGACACTTGTCCCCACGTCATCATATTCATGAACAATTACTCTTCCCCGTGACTGTTAGACATCCCATAATGAGCTAGCACTGAGCTACCTGTCCAATTACCACCCCCATATCTTCAACTGCAATTATTTATCCCATTAAATGCATTCGAAGGGACAGATGGCAAAAAAATCATATGGAAAAGAAAGTAAGCCAATGATTGTGGTGGCCTTAATGGACATGTGTACCCAGTTCAAAGAACAAAGGCAAATGAGTGCAAATACGAGAAAATGAGGGGATAGATGAAGCACCAACACATCAAATCAAAACTCAACAATATTTTCATGTTGTTATTTCATTCAGATTGTATTCTATTTTTAGGAATATATTATAGGAAGTCCAACGGTTTTTAGTTGTGACAATTTTTGTATAAATAGAGAGATTTTAGATCTATTTGGGGCTGCTTCTTGCTAAATGTAAAAGAAAAAACTTTTTTGAATATCAATACAAGTGCATACAAAGATTCTAAGTTTCATTCAATTTGAGTTATGCCTTTCCTTTATGTCTCCATCTCTCTGAATTTCTTTCTGTAGTTCTTGAAGAGTGAATGATTACAATTTAGTACTATATATACTGTGATCATAATATATCATAAGTTCATTCAGTAACATCTTTTCCTTGTTTATTACTATGAGTAAAACAAGACTTGTGACATTTGTAAATTACTGCATTTTTATCTCCCTTTAAGGGTGCATCTTCTACTTTTATTCTACTGCAAACAAGGTGATACTTATTTGTAATTGATACTTGACTTTGTTTCAATAGTTTTGTAAATCATTTCTACATCATTTGTCATTATAATTACGACTCGGATAACAATATACAACCTATGTATTGTCTTTTATTTAATTTCATTTAAAGATTATTTTCAGAAAACTGAAGGTAGAAAAAAACACTCATAAAAACATTTCATTTAAAACCTTTGATGCTTGACATTATTATTTGAGCCTTAGAATCAATCTCAGGAACAACATGAAGATGAAGGATTTATTTTAACTCAGGATTGGAAGTATGACCATGGATGAGTATGAATGGATATTTTTAGAGCTGCTGAGATATTTTTATTTCATCAAAGATGAGTAGGTTAAGATTCAAGTATTCCTGAGTGGACTACCTTCATTTTTCAATGAAAAAATATAGTATGATGATCCAAAGACATTGGATGAAGAAATAAGGAGATCCATGTGCCTCTATAATAAGCATAGAGTAAGACCAAATTTCCAAAAGTCTTGGTAAGACAAGAAGAAGGGTAATATGAATCAGAGGAATAAATGGTTAAATGCACCATTATTCAAGAAGAATTCTTAGGGGAAGCCAACTAAAAATGAACCTGAAATGTTGGAAGCATTGGGAAAAAGTCCAGGGCAACATGCTATTAAATGTTGGTGTTTTGAGGGAGATCACATGTACATATATTTACCTCATAAAGGTGAAAGAGTGAATATTGTTCATAATGCACAACATGATGATACAATTGAGGACATGGGAAGAATCATGCCAGGGATCTATGTAGCCTTGGAAAATAAGCAAGATGAATTTTAGTCTCACATGATTGAATTTGAAGGTAAGATCAATGATCAACCTATTTTTATTTTAATTGATTCAGGAGCTAGTCATAGTTATATAGATCCTAAGTTGGTGGAAATATTTCATTTGCCAAGAAGAAAACTTGGGAAATATTTTCTAGTCCAATTAGCTACAAGAGATAAAAGAAGAATCAACAAGTTGGTTAAGGAATGTCCCATTGACATGAATGTATTGAGCACAAGGGAGGATTTTAATATCATACCTTTGGGTTCAAACGATTGTGTAATTGGTATGGATTGGTTGGAGAGGCATCATGATGTCATAGACTGTTATAACATGGAATATACTTGCTTGGATGAAGAAGGGAACTTGAGAACAATTCAAGGTATTCCAAGAAAAATATCTATCAAAGAAATTTTTTCCTTGCAGCTAAAAATAAGTTTCAAGAAAAGGATGCCAAATTTATGCAGCTCATATGGAAGAGGCATCTAATCATAAGATGCAAAAAATTGAAGACTGCTATCTTAAAAAAATTTGGGGATCTATTTAAATAGATATTGAGGTTTCCATCAAAGAGAGATATTGATTTCTCTATTAATTTTATTCCTAGAGTAGCCCTAGTGTCCAGGACTCCTTATAGGATGAGTACAACATAGTTCAAGGAATTGAAAATATAACTTGAAGATATATTGAAAAATGGGTATATCCACCCAAGTGTGTCACCTTGGGGTTCCATAGTGTTATTTGAGAAAATGAAGGATGGAACCTTGAGGCTATGCATTGACTTTAGGTAACTGAATAAGGTGACTATGAAGAACAAGTATCCATTGCCAATAATAGATTTTATTTTTTATCAGTTGAAATATGCCAAGATATTCTTCAAGATTGACCTCAGGTTAGGCTATCATCAAGTGAGAATTAAATAAGAATATATCAACAAGATGAAATTCAGAACAAGGTATGGTGATTACAACTTTACAATGGTGCCATTTGGGTTTTCAAATGCACCAGTTGTCTTCATTTGTTTGATGAATGGTATTTTCATAAATTACTTGGATACTTTTTTCATTCTCTTCCTAGATTACATACTTATCTACTCTAAGTCTGAAAAATAGCATAAACAACATTTTAGGATGGTGATACAAATGTTGGGAGAGCATCAATTGTATGCAAAGTTTAGCAAGTGCTCATTTTATCAGAGGAAGATAAATTATTTGGGCCATACCATTTCAGAGGAAGGGATAGATGTGAATCCTGAGAAGATAAGAGCCATTACGGGATGGATGATACCAATTAATGTCTCAGAGGTGAGATCATTCATGGGGATCGAATTTTATTATAGAATATTTAATGAAGGTTTCTCAAAGATTGCACACCTAGTCACTTCTTTATGAAAGAAGGGTGTGAAGTTCAAGTAGACTTCTGATTGTGAAAGAAGTTTTCATCAATTGAAGAACTTGTTGACAAGTTCACCAATTTTGAGGAGTGTTCATCCAAACGAGGATTTCATTGTGTGCAATGATGCATGCAAGCAAGGGATTGGGGGATTCCTTAGAAAAAATGGACATGTGGTATGCTATGAGTCAACCAAGTTAAAAGATAATGAGAGAGATTATTCCACTCATGATTTAGAATTGGCATCCATAGTTCATGCCTTAAAGATGTGGAGGCCCTATATCATGGGAAAAATATTCGAACTGATAACATACCAAAGTGGTATGAAATATTTGTTTGGATAACCAACTTTGAATGCCAGACAAAGTAAATGGATTAGAATTCCTTAGTTATTATGACTTTGATATAAATCATATAAAAGGAAAAGAGAGCAAGGTGGTTGATGCACTGAGAAACATAGTGAATGAGATGCATGCTACAACCATTAACATTTACAAATCGGATTTGGAATAAAAAAAATTGGAAACTGAAAAATAATATCAACATTATATCGAGATAAAGGAAAAATTTCAACAACGTAATTTTCAGCAAAAAAATCAAGATTTTGAGCTAAAAGAGGATGGAATCCTCATCTACAATATCATGTTTTACGTGCCTCATTCTCATAAGTTGAAAAATATGGTGTTGAGAGAAATGAATAATGTGCATTATGATGTGCACGCAGATTACTAGAAAACAATGTAGTTGTCAAGAGCCAATATTTTTGTCCTAGTATGAAGAAAGAGGTGGCTAAGTATATTGCTAAATGTTTCAAATGTCAGAAGGTAAAGGATGAGAATTGACATATAGTTGGTTTTCTATAGCCATTTACCATTCCAAAGTGGAAATGAGAAGTGGTAACATGTAACATCTCTAGCCACCCCCGAGCTGGGCCACGTCACTCCATAAAACCTTCTGACAAAGTTTTTATACCCTTTTGTGATGTACCCAATATCCTACTAAGTCTCATTACCACCTTACACATGCTCTCAGTCAACCAAACTGTAACACTCCCAACATACCACTAGCCAATGTTACACTAGAGGTACAATGCACAAAATCTATTTTAACAAAATCTGTGTAGTTTCACTTGAAGTAACGCGTTCAACCCAAGTTTGAGTGATGCTACATAACTTATAACAACGAAATAAACAATTTATTTTAATACAACCTTACGCAACAAAAATTAATCAAACAACTATGCACACCAACATACTGACCACACAGTACAATTATGTGCACAACCACCTAGGCGACATGCACCACTTTTGTTGCTACTATGTGCGAGGTCTAATTCCTAAACCACAAACACATGATTTCTAGACTCTTGATACACACAGGATACAATCATCTGCACCCGACCACTAAATCCTTTTTTTGCAATACTCACAACCAATCTTACCATATTTTCTTAGCAGGGAAGTGTATCATCCTCTGACATACTCATGCACCACTACAAAACAAGATATAAGCACCATACATACAGGTGTAAGAAACATTAAAAAAAATAACAACAAATACTTATATGAAACAACATACATGAATTAACCCATGTCAAACATAGAAAAATATGCACACAATAAAAAAGACAAGCACATAAAGAACACTTGTCTTTTATAAAAGTCACCAACTATGGCCTTGACTCAGATGTTCCTCCTACCCATAGATGTTGTTTCTCATAATATTTTAGCAAAAAGTCACCACCGAGTTGGGGCTCAACTCCACCAAGGAAAAAGGGGTCCTAACAACCAACTATGGTCTTAAACGCAACAAAATTGCTTAGTCCAAAGTGCCCATTGTTGCAACTAGCCCATAGTCTCTCATTCCCTATGCACCTGTCACACCCAATGTAGTGTTCCCTTTCCATTCTTTCTGGTCCCTTGGCTTCCCCACTTCCCTTTCCACGGTTACCAACAACAGGCCAGACATGAAGTCTTCGAGCTCTGCAACTAATTCCCAGTGCAACAAAGAACAATTCTCAACAAAATTCTCACCTTGAGAGTATTCCCATGGGTCTGAAAAACAATCCATAACAACTAGTCTCTTACCCAGAGAGACTCCTCATGGTCTGTCAACCTGCCATTTCGACAATATCTCTGAATACACCCCCCCCAAAACTCCCTACAAGCTTCCCTGCGGAGATAAGGTAATAATCATATTTTCCATACATTCTGATCCCCTTCTACTCACAATAGACTATTACATGAATAATAATCATCCTCCCCCAAAAATAAACTAAGGAAAACAATATATATTGCATGCCTTCCACTTGACACTTGTCACCTCCAAAAACAACTTTAATCTACTTGGTGACATGTTCCCTATCCTTGGGAACTTGGGATAAAATAATAATATATATGACATTAAACTTTTCCCCAAATTATTATAAAATATTCCCTAATACTTACGTATCACCCCCTTTTCCTTTTTTCGGTGGAGTAGGCCCCCCATCTCTTTTTCATTTGAGTCAGTAAACACACAATGATGCAATATTATATTAATAAACATGATTATATTTACATGGATAGACACACTTGCATATCTTCATCTAGACGCACCAACTTCATAATCATATAGGCTCTTTGGCCTCAAAACGTAAACATTCATTCTCGTGCACTAACCCAAGTGAACACAAGAGAATGAAATGTCCACACTTGCCTATGTGCATGTAACACACAAAATGTGCACATGTTGTCTTTGTAACGATTCTCCCCGCACTTAATCTGATGCACGCAACACCAAAAACAGGTGTCCTTGGCTCACCATCCTAAATGTACATTAAATTTACACTTGGTACCAATCGTCTAACCATAATATATGTACAATTACAAAGGGTTCTTGATCATGGACACTACAATACCCTCCCCCTTATTTATGCATTGTCCTTAGTGCATCATATAAACATGTACATACAAAACCTCAAACATTTTCAAAAATATGAGGAAACTTTGCTCGCATAAAATCATCATGTTCCCAAGTTGCGTCTTCAGGACCATACCAGGTCCATTAGACCTTTACCAACTTCATGGATCGATTATGGAGATGCTTGAATTTTTGATCCAATATGCAAATTAGTTGCACTTGAAATCCACCTTCTCGCTCCACTTGAATCACATTCCAATCAATGACATGATTAGCATGAGGTACATACTTGTTAAGAAATGAAGCAAAAAATAAATTATGAATGCATAAGGATGCAAAAAATACAAGAATATAAGCTACATGACCAATCCTCTCAAGGATTTCAAATGGTCTGCAATAGCACACCGCTAACTCAGAACACTTTCCCAATTTCAGGGAACTGCACCTAGCCTTCACTTTCAGAAACATGTGATCACCCACTTCAAATTCACTGTGGATCCTGCTTTTATTTGTGCAAATTGTGTTCCTTTCTTGGGAAACCTTTAAATTATACCTGATATTTACTATATTTTCCTCCATTTGCCAGATAAAATATGACCCAACTACTGCATGGTCTGTCAGGTTGTCCCAACACACCGACGTGTTTCACTTTCTACCATAAAGTGTCTCAAATAGGATCATATTTAAAGATTCTTGATACCCATTTTTTTAAAGAAAACTCTACCAAATGCAAGTAGTCTTCAACTTCGATGGCTTATCCATCACATACATCCTCAACATGTCTTTAATCACCCAATTCACTCTCTCCGTCTGGCCATCTAACTCAAGATGATATATTGTGCTGAAATTCATATTTATTCCGAATCCCTTGAATATCCCTTTCCAAAATTTTGAGGTGAACTTGGAACCTCTGTCAGACACATTATTTTTAGGAACACCATCCAACTTAGAAACTTTGCACATGTAAATCTCAACAATGTTTGCTTCTTTCTAAACTGACTTCACTAGGATAAAATGGGAATCTTTAGTAAACTTTTCCACTACCACCATAATATAATCATGTTGATTAACAATCCTAGGAAACTTAGTTATGAAGTCCATGGTCACAATTTCCCACTTCCACTCAGAAATGGAAAATTTTTGCAACAGACCATCTGGATGTCTGTGCTCGGCCTTGACCTTATGAAATTCGAGACATATCGAAATAAAATATGCAACTTCCTTTTTCATACCTTGCCAAAAGTATTGTTTTTTTACTACGCCAATTGTCTTCTGATAACTTGGATTTTCAGTATAAGTAACCTTGTGCATCTCTGAAAAAATCAGGATCTTCAAATCTTGATCATTTGGCACATAGACTCTGCATCTATACATGAGGATCCCATCCTCTCTTAGCTCGTAACCTTCAAACTTTGGTTGTGACATACCTTTCTGTAAGGTCTCACTTATATCCATATAGCACGTATCTCATTTGGAAACTTCCAAAATTTTTTCACACAAATATGTTTGGTACATGATAATGGTTGTAACATTCATCTCATGCATCCTTCTGTTGAGTACATCAACCATATTTTTCTCTTTTCCTTTGATATGCTTTATGTCGAAGTCATACTCATTGAGAAACTATAACCACCTTCTTTTTATAGCATTCAAACTTGGTTTTCCAAAAAAATACTTCAAACCACAATGTTTTGTTCTCAGTTCAAATATTTTCCCCATGAGATAATGTCAACACATCTTCAAAGAATGCACTATAGTTTCCAACTCTAAATCATGCGTAGCATAGAGCCTTTCGTGTTCTTTCAACTTTCTTGAATCGTATCACACCACATTTACATTTTGAATTGAGACTCCACCAAGTCCTTCCGTTCATGCATTCGTGTAGACAATGGAGTATGCATCTGGATCAACAATTCTCAAAATTGGTGCACTTTTCAACAAACTCTTCAAGTGATGAAAACTTCTTGTGCAATCTAGAGTCCATTCAAATCGTGCATCTTTCTTCTCCGAGGATGTGATTGGATGTGTAATATGTGAGAATCATTCAATAAGCCTTCTGTAGTACCCTACCAATCCCATAAAGGTTCTCACTTCTGCAATATTTCTTGGTGTTGGCCATTATTAAATGGATTTTGTCTTCATTGGGTCCACACCTATTCCTTATTTTGAAATAATATGACCCAAATAATGAATCTATCATTTATAAAATGAACACTTGCTTGGATTTTCATAAGCTTAGTTCTCCCTCAACACCTACAACACCATCCTAAAGTGATGCTCAAGCTCTTCCTCAGAATTTGAGTAAATAATTCTGTCATCCAAAAATACAATGACAAACTTATCCAAGTAATTTAGGAAAACTCCATTCATCAAACACATGAAAACAATGGGTGCATTTGACAACCCAAATGGCACCACTGTAAAATCATGATGACCATACCTTTTTCTGAAGGTGGTATTATTGATGTCTTCCTCTTTTATTCTTACTTGGTGATAACTAGATCTGAGATCTATCTTGGAAAATATTCACACGCTTTTCAATTGATCAAACAAGTCATCTATCCTTGGAAAAGGATAAGTGTTATTTATCATTACTTTGTTCAACTACTTGAAGTCGATACAAAGTCTTAGTGTACCATCCTTCTTATTCAAGAACAAAAATGGCACACACAAAGGTGAAACACTTGGGCGTATATACCCTTTCTTCAAAAGATCTTCAAGTTGCATATGAAACTATTTCAGTTCTAGCGTACTCATCCTGTAAGGAGTATTGGATACATGTACTTCTCCCGTTATCAGATTAATAGAGAAGTCAATATCTCTTTTCGGAGGTAATCCCTGTAGCATCCCCAACATCCAACTGGTCTTTGCCATGTAAAATTTTCAAACTGTATACAAAATTAAAACATACAGAAACTCTACAAATGGCTAGATTCATACAAAATAATAATGAAAATACACATGCAACACACACAGGAAAACCCATAAAAATAAACGCATAAATAATAATGCATCATGTAATTTAACATACAATAGACACTTATCTTGGCAAAAATATCACAAATTGTGTGCAGACCTTCCACGTTCCTCCCAGCCTTAGGCCACATTGCTCAAAACTCTCAACAGTGGGTCACCCCCGAGCTGGGACTAAACTCCACCCGAGTAAAGGAATTCCTAACTAGGCTGATGTATCTCAGACAATAGGAAAAACTCCTTCTAGATACCAACTCCAACTAACATCCTACAATCCCTCATTCCCCACATGCCTATCCCACCCTAGAAAATTTTCTCCTTCTCTGCTCAACAGTCCTTCGACTCCCCCACTTCCTTTTTGGGGCTTCAACAACTTGCC
>JASDQU010252893.1:0-16286 GCA_032191745.1 Picea mariana
TGTGTTGCAGCAGTTCGCATTTGTGTTGCGGCAGTTCACATTTGTGTTGCAGCGTGTTTCAGCGTCTGTTCTTCATAAACAATCGATTGCCATCAATGAAAACCTTTATCTCTGTCATCTTTTGCTGTATCCATATTTCCAACACATCCTGAATGGGGGTGTTACAATAGAATGTGAATATCTCCACTTCTTTAGTGAAATTGAAGCCACCATCGAATATTTTGTGGATTAATGAGCATATGTGTAATAATTATATCTTTGAAAGACTCATATGGAAATAGGTATGTAGAGTTATCTTCATCGAAAGAATTCCCATTGAATAGAATTTACATTGTCTCTTTAAGTCATGGGGGGATTAGGAATTGCTACAAAAAATTATTCATGTAAGGCATGCTTCTTGTGCCTACACATGAAATCACTACTAGCAATGATGTATATCACTTCAATTAGAGACCAACATTGTTTAATATTTAATAAAATGAATGAGGAGCTACAACCACAACAACAATCCAACATGTAACAGGGAGAGAGAACATCTATAGGCTGTGTGCAGTCTATGGGTATGCATACAACAACCATACACATACCCATAGGCCACACACAACCCATAGTATGGCCATGGAAATCTCTTACTTTGTGATTAATGGTTGTACAACCTCAATGAAGGTGGAAATGACCTATGGGAGGAATAAAACAAACATGAAACTTGGTATTTGACCCAAAGAAGAGGAATTACAGTCTGGGAGGAGAGGGAAATTCATTCAAATAGCCAAAATAAACCAAATTAGAAACTCTTGCTGCAATTGTATAACAATGTTGTAATAACAACCATCAATCTCTAAGAATAGATGGGAATCCAATGTACGAGGTTTAATAACTATTGGATTTCATCATTTTATAATGGAAAATGAAATTCTAAGTGCACTTGACAGAGATAAATCTAGGAATAGGTTCTCATGCCATCAAGAAAACAAAAGAAATGATTAAATATAGAGGACTACCTCCAATGACTCACATATTGATTCCAACACAAAATTTAACATCAATGCCACATAAATTTTACCATAACAATCCATTGAATGTAACTATATATGAGAATCAATCAAATTGTGATAAAATCATACATAACGGACATAAAGAGTTTACCCTAGAAACCCAAATGTGAAAACTAAGTTTGAATGGTTGCTTAGCTTTCATTTCAGTAATCTCTGGTTACCATGTTATTCATACTCTTTGGGCATCCTCTCCTCCTTGTCCAAAAAAACCCTTTGAGAGTGAAACTATAAGAGAAAATGAGGAGAATTGAGGTAATGGGAAGGAAAACATATCTTTTGTTTCCCATTTCTCAACCTATTCTCTTCAATTTTATTTTATTTTTAATTAATTCATTTTTTCCTTCCCACATTCTCTTATTCCACTTTTACATTTATAGTGTCTGAATCTTACAAATATTTATTTATTTATTTAAAATCAAATTAAAATTTTACAGAATTCTATATATAATACAAATTTTCATACGCATTTTGTTGTATTTTAAATTTAGTTAAATATTCAAAACATTATCAAAGTTCCTCAATTTTATAACGAGGACATTAATAGATTTTTTCCCTAAGTCAATTTAAAACAAGGGAGGTTGCGGAGCAACAAGTCCCTGCTGGAGCTTCTTGTTTAGCTTTGTCACGAAACAAAAGCTTATGCAGACAACTATAGATTTGTTTAGATTAATTTCATTCACCATCGAATTCTATTGTAACAGTATTTCTTTTCAAATTTTGTGTATTGTAATGATGTTGTATTTGGTATGAAATTTATCTAGTGTTGAATTTTTGTGAACTAGAATGGAATAATCTGGTATCTGGAATTCATTGTTGTTCCTTACAATATTTTTTCTTAATTGTTGAATTGTTTAAGAGAATAATTTTATCAAAGTAATTTGTGTTCGAATCATGTTATTAAAGGAACAAATTTACCAACCCAGACCAATTCTTTTAATATGCATGTAAAGTTATGTGGTTATTTTTCTTGTGTAAATGCTTAAGATGATATGTTCATTGTAAAATAGAGGATCCACTAGGTAATTGATTTCGTATATCTATTTAAGAACCGTGTTGTGAATTAGTTCAAATAATTCAAATTATATGAATTGGATTTGTGCTAGTTAATTTTTTGTAGTATTACCATTAGCGAACATGGAATTTTATTTCATGGTTACATTCTTATTTTTATTTTTATTAAATCACTAACCACCCGTGATAAGTCTAATTGTCTCTCTCAAGGATCTCTTAGACTAGCGATGAATTTTGTTGTGAATCTATGGTTGTTTGGGGCCGAAAGTCTAGAGTAGGTGAAATCATCATTGTGGTTATTACTGACTTAAAAAGAACGATTAGATTTTGTAGACAAAAAGAAGTTTCACCTTAAAAATATTACTTGTAACTTTGCGTTAATAATCAAATTCTTACCTTCTTTGTTGAATTGAAGTCAAATTGTTTTACAATACATTAGATTCAGACCAAAATCTTGTGTGGAAACTAATTAAACTTATAACATGGCAGACAACTTTGAATTTAATAGCCCATTTCATGTAGTTATCTGTAAAGAGTGTAGTTATCTGCAAATAATATAAAGGTATTCCTGCTTGTTGTAGATTTTGCAAAATTGCTTACACCAGTCAAAGTATATGGAGTTTGCAATGTACTTCTATTAACCACCTTCCTTTGCAAGGACATTGCACACATTGCAATGAAGGAACCCTATCTTAAGTGCGGCAACCATAGTGGCCTTGCCATTGTCGTCAACAACCCTGAAAACATAGTGAAGCGTAAATTGCTCATCGTGGATGTTGAAAAGCCATCGACGAAATGTGCATTGAAGACACTTTGGTTCAGCTCAACAAAACCAGTTCAAATGAAAATAACTACCTTAAAATCAATCGTTGTCTTTTGAAAGCCTATTGCAACTGGGCGCAAATGTGGCTAACTTCCCTTCATATGGAGCTCCTAGTGAGCTATCCATGGTTTCAAGCCCTACGCTGGGATGCATTGACAAGATGTTTTATCCATAATGTACTAGAGGAACATTTTAACAGGTTTTTGGTGGATCGATATCCCATTTATTTCTTTTATTTGAGTCTGTTTTATTTATTTATTGCAATATCTGAATTATGTATTATATGTGTAAGTTTATTTTGTCTATGTGCTTCCAGCCTAACCCATCGAGTCGTGTATATAATACACAAAGCTAAATAATGCATGCAGAGTGACTTTATCTTCATGCTCACCTTCTATGCTCTTTCTTCACGGTTGCGCTGACCTGGGTGGGATACTAAGCTTTGCTACCAGCATATGCAACTTGGCTTTACAATCTTTCTATCCATATATATATAAGAACATAACAAACATTAGGTTAAAAGTAAAAGATAAAAAATAAAAATAAAAAGTGTAAGCTCACTTATCGATAATGAAGAAGCACCCGGTAACCAACTCGTTTATTAAATCATAAGGGTCGAGAGGCCATAACCTTCCTAAATCTAAAAGCTCTCTCCCTCTCTCAATAGCTACAAAATATGCAACTTTTAAAATGCACCATCTGTTTATTAGCATGCACTACGGTAGCCACCGCCTCTATACTTGCCCAGCCACGTGAAGGGTTCGACTAAATTTCATTGTAAAACATAAAATATTAATGATAATTCAAGTTTAAGTTCAAAATGCATGCTAGAATGTTAATTATTGATAATCCAAGTTTAAGTCCAAAATGCATTGTGAAATGTTAAACATTATTTACAATCCAAATGCAATGTGGCATTGCTGGTAAGAATTCAAACACGTCAAAGTTTGCATGGCCTCCACGTTCTTGCTGTCCATTTTCCATATACTCATTTCAGACATGTTCCATATACGCATTTAATAAGTTGGCTTTCTGTTTTACCAGCGCGTGCCAATTGTAAGGAACATACAATTAATCGGGTCATCCTGTTGGCACTGTGTTTTGAATAATTTCTCATGGACTCCCTTGTGGGTTTACATTAATGGGAAAGCAAAAATATGTCTGCATCAGAGTTTCCTGAGATCCACAACTGCCCTCGACCAAACATCAAGTATTCAGATGTTTGCGATAAGCTTGACGAAGGATTTCATGAGTTCTTTAATTACGCCCACCTTTAAGAGACGCAAGATTTGGTGATCGATATCTCTAGGCCATGAGGGGACCAAATTCAACCCTCTGTGTTCTTCTCAGTTGGATTCTTCTAGGCTAATCAATCCAAATTTTTTTGAGCAAAAGGAAAGGTGGCTCATAATTGCAATTGAATAGGATTTAGAGACTATATGTGCGAAGACCTCTGATAGCATTGACAAAATAAAAAAGGAAAAAGGAAGGCTCAAGTAATTCGGGGAAGAACCTAACTTTGTTGTAGTGGAGAAGATGGAATTTACATATGAAATCCTATGACCAAAACCTAGATAGAATTGGCTGAGTGTCCTGAATCTAAATATGGAATATTGGATTTCATTTCTCTATCTTTCGATACGTGCGCTACATGTTGTACTCTCATCATGGGAAGGAATTCTACAGTAGACGATGATACAGTGGTTGAGATGTATGATTCTATTATAGGCGCACCCGCAGGCACGTCCGCTCACAGGATCTTATCTTCTCTCGACCCGAAGAACGCCAAGGTTCTTCTATTTCCTGGTTGGGAAATCTACACCCACAACACTACTCGCACGATCCTCTCTCTTTTCTTATCGGAGGATTGGAACTCACAGCTTCAAGAGTTCAAAGGTCGAACGCTATACTCTTGGATCACCGAGACCTGATACCTCAGTCAATGTTGACCTTATATTACCCCGTCGGGACTTCCGCTCTATCACGATTTCGCTACTCTCGATATCGAACACTTTGGTTTACCGACTCCCGATACCTGATGTTCCGAAACTCTAACACGCAAATGGGTTGAATTTTCAACGGTCCCGTCACCTCTATTGGGATTTCGGGTTCACAGGATCGCGAATCCTGATGTCCTACATTTCGGGACTTTACTTTCCCCGAACTCCGATACAGTGTGCCACCTGTTCCCCACTAACTTCTTGTGGCCCCACACACTGCTCTTTGACTGTCGGAATATTGCATATCGCGATTCCAAGCTGCAAGATTATCCTGTCCTCAAGACCTCTGATATGTCGAACCATGACTTTGTCAGAGTTCCTGACACGCGTCCCCACTGATGAATGGTTTTGATCTATCGGGATATCGCGCTTCACGATTTCGCAATTCTTGTTGCAATAATTTGGAGCTTCGACTCACGAAACCCCGATACACGACCTCACGTGTAAATCCGACGGCCACTGTGGCTCGGATCAACGGCTCTTCCCCTCCTGAGATTTTAACCTCTCGGGAATACCTGCGGTATCTCCCCTACACCTTGGTGAGAATTGACGATCCACGGGATGTCGCGAATTCTTCTGGGAGAATATTGACTGTCCGTTCCTCCTTTGAGAAATCTGTGAAATGACTAAGCGTTCTTCCACAGAACTCGTCTGCCTGCGCACACTACTCGCGACACTTCCCTCGAACTTCAAGTCACAACTTTCCTTGCACTGTCTTCAATGATTTCGAAGATCTTATCCCTCCTGAGCTTTTCCACGACTCTTAGTCTTCTTAGAAAAAACGCTCTTGCTCGCACTCCTTGCGGCAACCCTTCAACCACGACTAAGTGTTGAAGTTTCTGGACTCTGCGCACTCTTGCAGCAGCAGTCTCTTAACACTTTACTCAGGTTCGCAACCTTGATACTTTTGCCTGGCCTGCGCACTCCTTGCACGACTCCTGTGCCCAACTGCACCTTCTGGGATGAATGAGGACAAAAGTTATCTCTATCTGAACCCTCTGTCAATGCACTCCTTGTGGACACTTCAACTGCACTCCTTGCAGGAATCTCTAGCTCAAATAGAGAAACAATTGAAACTCATTCCTTCACCCTCTCAGACTTCAATTCAACCATGAAATCATATACATAGCATATAAAAGAAAATGTATGACAGGAAGCAACCATTCATGAGCATATCAACATCATACACAGAGAATAGACACAAAACCATGAATTTGAATGAAAACATCTTCTATTAATTCAAATATCAATACATGGGTGTTCTTTTCACAACTCTCTGCTTCTTCTTGCTCCAAATGATTTCTGAATAATGTTACAATGCACAATGAGGGTGTCTATATCCCGTTTCCCTCTTGCGCTCTAAAGCTATCAAATCTAGAATTAAATTCCTATCTACCTGCATTAACTATTTTAAATGCCGTCTATCTACTAAGGATGAGAGCTATCCGCTCAAGGTCCAATACAATATACAAGTGCGCTTCCACTTAATGCTCATTTATGATTTGCGCAACAACTTCCAAGGTGTTTTCAAAACTTGTGCTGGACGCCTTCCAGCTGTCTTCCACTTCCGCACTGGCTTGCTTGACGTGTTGGCGATGCTCCTGCATCATACTTCCTCTCTTGAAAAATTTCATGGGCTCCTGTCCATGAGCTCCTGCACGGTCTGTCCATGCTTCTATATTTCTGCCTCAGTCTCCCAGCTAGCATCTTCCACTGGATGATTCTTCCACTTGACCAAATACTCATAGTATTCTTTCCTCCTGGTCTTCTTACCCACTCTCTTGTCTAGTATGCATTCCATCTGCGGCTTCTCTACAACTGGCATTTTCTTCGTCCACTAGATCACTGGCTGCTCAGTTCTAGTCTCTACTTCTCCAGCCCTGTATGGGTATAAATCTGCGACATTGAATATTAGAGATATTCCAATTCCATCCGATAACTCGATCTCATAAGCATTTTCCCCGAATTTCTTCAAGACCTTACATGGTTCGATTTTCTTCATCTTTAACTTATTGTATGTTCCCCTCGGCAACCTTTCTTTCCTTAGATGTGCCAGAACTAGAACACCAACTTCGAACTAAAGTTGTCTCCTATGCTGATTTGCTCCACGCTTATATTCCTGGCTTGATTCCAGCAACCGCTCCTTCACTCTGCTATGAAGTTCTTTCATCGCCTCAGCGAATTCTTCTGCACTAGCACTACTAGTAGCAGTCTTCTCTTAATCTCTCAGTTCAGAAATTCCTCTCGGCTGCATGCCATAGACAATCTAAAATGGAATCTTGCCTATGCTCCGATTCACTGAATCATTGTACGCAAACTCTGCTTGTGGTAATATATTGTCCCAACTGCTGTGGTGATCTGTCACCAAGCTTCTCAGCAAGTCTCCTAGACTTTTGTTGACCACTTACGTCTGTCCATCCGTCTAAGGATGATAAGCTGAACTAAACACCAAGTTAGTTCCCAGCTTCTTCCATAAGGTCCTCCAAAAATTTCCCATGAATTTCGTATCTCTATCCAAAACTATGCTCTTCGACAACCCATGAAGTCGAATGACCTCTTTGAAAAACAGATTTGTGATGTGAGTCGCATCGTTGGTCTTTTGGCATGGAATGAAGTGTGCCATCTTGGAAAATCTGTCTACGACCACAAAGATCGAATCAAATCCTCTTTGTGTCCTTGGCAACCCCAATACAAAATCCATGATAATCACCTCCCATGGCCTCTCTGGTATGGGAAATGGCTGATAAAAACCTGCATTCTGCTTCCTCCCCTTTGAATGCTGGAAAACTCTACATCTATCAACGAATCTCTTGACATCTGCTCGCATTCTCGGCCAAAAATATGACTCATTCAGTTTCGCGAATGTTTTGTCATGGCCAAAGTGTCCTGCCAAACCTCCACTATGTTTCTCCTTCAACAAGTTCTCCCTCATGTTTCATTTCGGAATACACAGTTGATTGCCTCTGAACAAAAATCCTTTCTGGATCATGTAGTCTATCCAAGGGCTTCTGTCTCTGAGAACTGGATTCTCAGCTGCTTCATACGCCTCCCCAAAATCTGAATCTACTGCGTACATGTCCCTGAGATCATCAAAACCCAAGGTTTTGACTCGAAACTCCTACAAAAACAAACACTTCCTGCTCAAAGCATCAACCACTTTGTTAGCAGTACCAGAAATATGCTTAATCACAAATGTGAAATTCTGCATATACTCTACCCATTTGGCATGTTTCTGATTCAACTTCTCCTGTTGAGTCACAAACTGCAGTGCATGATTGTCACTGTACAATATAAATTCTTTCGGGATCAAGTAATGCCTCCACTTCTTCAGTGACTGGATGACGGCATAAAATTCCTTGTCGTATGTGGAATATTTCACTTTTGCTTCATTCAACTTCTCATTGAAATATGCAATCGGTCTATCTTCTTGACTCAAGACCGCTCCTATGGCAAATCCGCTTGCATCGCATTTCACCTGAAATGTTTTCTGGAAATCTGGCAACACCAAAACCGGTTGTTCCGTGATCTTCCGTTTCAACAATTTGAAACTCTTCTCAGCCTCTGCTGTCTAGTGAAAAGACTTATGCCACTTCTTCACTGTATCCATCATCGCTGCGCTAATCTCACTGAAATTCTTGATGAACTTCGGTAGAAACTAGCTAACCCATGAAAACTTCTCACCTCAAAAATATTTCTCGGTGATGGCCAATTCTTGATCACTTCCACCTTATCCGGATCCATCCTCAACTCATTAGCTGAAATAACGAATCCAAAATAAATGAGTTCTATCTTCATGAATGAGGACTTCTTCATATTTATCAACAACTTCTCCTACTGTAGCTTCTTCATCACTATTGCCAAATGCTTCAAATGCTCTGCCACTGATTTACTATAAATCAGTATGTCATCTAAATACACGATGACAAATTTCCCGATGAACTCCCTCAGGACTTCGTTTATCAACCTCATGAAGGTACTCGATGCATTTGTTAAGCCAAACGGCATAACAAGCCATTCATAAAAACCCTCGTTTGTATTGAATGTTGTCTTCCATTCATTGCCTTCCCTCATGCGAATCTGGTGATATCCGCTTTTTAAATCAATCTTTGAAAAGTATTTTTCTTCGCTCAAGCAATCCATCAGATCATCCATTCTTGGCAATGGAAAACTGTACCTGATGGTTATCTTATTGATCACCCTCGATTCAGTACACATCCTCCAGCCTCCATCTTTCTTCGGACTGAGTACTGTTGGAACAACACATGGGCTCAAGCTTTCCCTGACCAACCCTTTGTTCAACGATTCCTGGACTTGCCTTTTAACCTCTTCATTTTCTTGTGGCCTCAATCTGTACATGGCTTTATTTGGCAAACTGGCTTCTGGTATGAGATCAATGTGATGACTCACACTCCTGATTGGTGGCAACGAACGAGGTAATTCGTCCACTATAATGTCAGCGAACTCTTTCAGCAGTTCCTGAACTTCATCTGGTAAATCATCCACTCTTGTACTAGTCAGAACAATCCTCGGTTTCCTGACCACAAAGAATTGTGAATCCTCCTTCTTCTTAACCTCTGTAAGAAGTTCCTTCCCACTCATGAGAAGTACTGTGTTTCTTACTTCCGGCTTCACCTCCTTATCCTTTATCATAAGCAACATATGGGTTCTCCCATTCTTCTCCAGGGTGTATGTGTTCATTCTCCCATCATGAATCACATTTCTGTCATATTTCCATGGTCTACCCAACAATAGATGACAAACATCCATGGGAATAACATCACATAAAATCTTATCATTATATCCACCTATCTTGAATTCAACCAAGCATTGTTTAGTAACAGTTACCTGGTGTCCCTTCTGTAGCCACAAAACTCTGTATGGGCTTGGATGATTAGTCGTCTCCAGCTCCAGCTTCTCTACCATCTCTGTAGATACGAGATTATCCATGCTACCACTGTCAACAATGACCTTGCATACCCTGTCCTTGGTCTTGCAAGTAGTCCTAAAGAGTCTGGTCCTTTGGACTGAACTTTCCACCTCCTTCTCGAGTGTCAAAAGGACTTTTCGCATCATAAGCAATCTTCCGCCTTCAGCGTCCTCGGCCTCAACATCCCGCCTCTGCACTTTGGTGATGTGAGCTTCTCTAATGTCCTTCTTTTTCTCTGGACACTCGTAAGACTTGTGCCCATTCTTTCCACATGTGAAGCATGTGATTACTCCATCTCTGCCTCTTCCTCTACCTCTAGTATGAGGAAAAGTGTTTTTGTCAGCATAATCTCTTCTCGGTTCATTATGTTGCCCTCTTTGCTCAGCATATTGCTGCCCTCGCTGTGAGGTTCCACCTCTCTCTGCACGAGTCTGAGGTTTTTTCCATTCCTCCTTGGGCTTCTGGTATTTATCCTGGGCAACTGCCTTGCCTCTGGGATGACTTCTGCCTTAGCCCCTCTGACTCTGTTTTCGGCTCAGCTTCTCCTCAGCTTTTAGAGCCATCTGGTAAGAATCTTCCACCGTTCGGATGGTTACCATGCTCATCTCATCCTGGATATCGTATCTCAAGCTATTCATGTGTCTGGCAACTTTTTCATCATCGCTCTCCTGATGACCTGCCCTGATGTTCAGTCGATAGAATTCCTCAGTGTATTCTTTTACTGTCATCAGCTTTTGTCTCACATTTTGCACTCTCCTGAATAGAGTAATTTGATAATCCCTAGGGATGAATTTCACCTTCATCTTCGCGATCATCCTGTCCTAGCTCTTGATTTTCTTCTTTCCCTTGCAGCGTCTATCAGTTTGTAGCTCATCCCACCATAATGCTGCATGTCCCTTCAAGCGTGTGATAGCATGCTTGACCTTCTTGTCCTCTTCGACATCTTCGTAGTCGAAGTAAGTATCCATAGCTCTAATCCATTCTAGAAGATCCTCTGAATCCAAGTTTCCCTCGTAAACTGGAATGTCCATCTTTACTCTTGCACCCATCCTGGCAATAGCTTTGATCAAACGCTCATTTGATGCATCTTTGGCTGTAACTTCCTCCTCACATCCAACCTCTATTTCACTATCGGAATCACTCAGATCCCCTGCACTAGCTGTGCATCTTTGCGTTGTCTCCATGTCCTCGAGTCTTACTCAGAGATCACGCATTTGTCTCTCCATTTCTGGATTTGTTACTGGCCTGCCTCTTCTTCCCGCCTCCCTATCCTCTGGGTCGGGTGACTGTCTATCTCTCCTCGACGGCATGGCGAATTCTCTCCCTTCTCTGCTACAGAAAGAAAAGAGTCTTTCTATGCTCTGATACCACTTTGTCATAGGCACACCTGTAGGCACGTCCGCTCACAGGATCTTCTCTTCTCTCAGCCCGAATAACGCCAAGGTTCTTCTATTTCCTTGTCGGGAAATATACACCCACAACACTACTCGCACGATCCTCTCTCTTTTCTTATCGGAGGATCGAAACTCGCGGCTTCGCGAGTTCAAAGGCTGAACGCTATACTCTCGGATCACCGAGACCCGATACCTCAGTCAACGCTGACCTTATCTTACCCTATCAGAACTTCCACTCTATCGTGATTTCGCTACTCCCGATATCGAACACTTTGGTTTACCGACTCCTGATACCCGATGTGCCAAAAATCCAACGTGCACGTGGGTTGACTTTTCAACGGTCCCGTCACCTCTATTGGGATTTTGGGGTTCGCGGGATCGTGAATCCTGATGTCCTATATTTCAGAACTTTACTTTCCCCGAACTCTGATACAGTGTGCCACCTGTTCCCCACTAACTTCCTGTGGCCCCACACACTGCCCTTTGACTGTCGGAATATCACGTATCGCGATTCCAAGATGCAAGATTATCCTATCCTCAAGACCTCCGATATGCTGAACCCTGACTTCGTCAGACTTCTTGACACGCGTCCCCACTGATGAACGGTTCTGATCTATCGGGATATCGCACTTCGTGATTTCACAATTCTTGTTGCAATAATTTGGAGCTTCGACTCACGAAACCCCGATACACAACTTCACGTGTAAATCCGACGACCACTGTGGCTCGGATCAACGACTCTTCTCCTCCTGAGATTTTAACCTCTTAGGAATACCTGCGGTATCTCCCCTGCACCTTGGTGAGATTTGACGATCTACTGGATGTCGCAAATTCTCCTTGGAGAATATTGGCTGTCCGTTCCTCCTTTGAGAAATCTGCGAAATGACTAAGCGTTCTTCCACAGAACCCGTCCGCCTACGCGCACTACTCGCGACGCTTCCCTCGAACTTCAAGTCACAACTTTCCTTCCACTGTCTTCAATGATTTCGTAGATCTTATCCCTCCTGAGATTTTCCACGACTCTTAGTCTTCTTAGAAAAAACCCTCTTGCTCGCACTCCTTGCGGCAACCCTTCAACCACGACTAAGTGTTGAAGTTTCTGGACTCAGGTTCGCAACCTTGATACTTTTGCCTGGCCTGCGCACTCCTTGCACGACTCTTGTGCCCAACTTTACCTTCTGGGATGAATGAGGACAAAAGTTATCTCTATCTGAACCCTCTGTCAATGCACTCCTTGCGGACACTTCAACTGCACTCCTTGCAGGAATCTCTGGCTCAAATAGAGAAACAATTGAAACTCATTCCTTCTCCCTCTCAGACTTCAATTCAACCATGAAATCATATACACAGCATATAAAAGCAAATGTACGATAGGAAGCAACCATTCATGAGCATATCAACATCATACACATAGAACAGACACAAAACCATGAATTTGAATCAAAACTTCTTCTATTAATTCAAATATCAATACATGGGTTTTCTTTTCATAGCTCTCTGCTTCTTCTTGCTCCAAATGCTTTCTGAATAATGTTACAATGCACAATGAGGGTGTCTATATCCCGTTTCCCTCTTGCACTCTAAAGCTATCAAATCTATAATTAAATTCCTATCTACCTGCATTAACTATTTTAAATTTCATCTATCTAGTAAGGACGAGAGCTATCCGCTCAAGGTCCAATACAATATACAAGTGCGCTTCCACTTAATGCTCATTTAAGATTTGCGCAACAAATTCCAAGGTGTTTTCAAAACTTGTGTTGGACGCCTTCCAGCTGTCTTCTGCTTCCGCGCTGGCTCGCTTGACATGTTGGCGATGCTCCTACATCAGATTCCAAGACTGATAAATGGACTCAATTGGAGATACCTGCGACCGATTTAATTCGGCCTTGAGGTGAAGGGATATATTCAGATGGAAAATTTCATTGGTTAAATGATGTACATGATGGCCATATTTTCAGTCTAGTTACTTTTGATGGGGTTCATGGACTATGGAACACAATCCAAGGGCCACCAAGCTTGCGAGCTAAAGTGCTATTGAAACGTCAATTTCTAGTCCAACATGTTGTGAAAGTTATTGGCTATGAAGGGCATATAGATGTAGTTTGTGATTCTATATGGACACTTAATGGGGATGAGGTAGAAGGAGAGAAATGGTAAAAAACAGATGAAGATGGGAGCGTGGTGACAATTACGAACATTGTAGTTAATGAGAGTTCCCAAGGAGTATTCCTTTGATTGTGAACCAGATTTCTCCCAAGGAGTATTCCTATGATTATGAACCAGATTTCATGTCCGCTAACTGCATGCAAATATCATAGTCCAAGGTGAGTGCTTGACCTTCCAATCGCCTTCCAACTGCAATTCGGTAAGCCTTCCTCCTCTGAAATAATTTTTGAAAAATATTACTTAGTGCATATAAACATAGTGCAGTATTCTGAATATAGACACAGATAGAGTAGTTTGTTGCTATGGAACCGACTTACAGAGTAGTTCGCTGCTATGGAACCGATATTCAATTTTTCTAGCATGTATAAAGAAGTCATCTGGTGGGCTTTCTGATTCTGGAACAAGAGACCTCCCCCTCCTCTTCACCTCAAGAGATAGAAGTAGGTAAAGACCACATTCAAGTTTTTGCAAAGATTTCAATTTCAGTTTTCATGTATTGGAGAGAATGTTGTGTGTTGTGCAGGAGCAGGTAAAGAAGAGGTATCATATTGAGAATGGCAGAAACATGTATCATATTGGCACTGGGACGAGAAACACATTTCTAGCATCGTGTAGTTTTTCATGTCATTGTAAATGATAACTGTTGATCAACTGAACAATAAATGCACTATGGGCTATCAATTGTTGTAAACATTTACATTAAATGTTAAGAAGTAAAGCTAGAATAATTTCTAGAATTACTTCGTTTTCCAAAATGAGTACATAAACATATGCTGATAAACTAAGCAATTTTCTCACTCTGCCTCGGGAAGAGGCCAAATAAGAGGTCGAACCTAAAACTTAGGTTAAAAACCACCTAAATTGCATGACATGCATAAAACTTTGATTAAAATGATTATAATGTATTGGTTTATGTGCCAAGTTAATAGGAATAGCCAAAATCGATTACTAAGAGTCCCCAGCCCGAAGGGCAGGGACTAATAAAACAAAACCCATGAAACAAAGTTCTATCATGCATGTAACCCTACCATTAGTATCTCTTGTTAAAGATTCATTCATATGTAGACTGCAAATCTATGTGGCTATCACCTCTAGGTTTATGTAGCTTAAGAAAAAATACCAATCATATATGTTGTCAATTATTAATTATTCATTGATATTCATACTACAAATCTATGTGGTACCTCTAGGGTTATGTAGCCACCTAAGTTGTAATTGGTGAAACAAAATGTAATGTTATTGTTTTCACCATTTTTGTTTTAAGTTTCCATTGTTTCTCCATAAAATAAATCTTATATTTTCTATTTCAAAGAGAAAGGATTATATACATATTTCCATTAACATTCATAAAAATATTTCCATTTCTTTTTCATAAAAGAAATCTTATATTTGTTATTTCAAAGAGAAAGGAATATATATATATTTCCATCAACCTTCATAAAAATATTTTGAAAATGAACTTGAAGAGCAAGAAAATAAAAAGTACAAATTCTCTTGCATAGAGTCAAGTTCATATAACTTAACATAATATCAAAATGAAATGTAATATAAGTCGAAATACAAAACATGAATGTATCTATAAGAGTTCTTAGTGCTTGTTGTATATGGCCTTCTCCCTGCTCTTGATACTTTGGTTGATATTTTTCCCACAAGTTAATCGTTTATAGATATAAGAATAGATACATGATGGGATTTTATTTCTTTTTCCTTTCTACATACATACCTACATCTAAAGTTAGACATTGTTTACAAAACTTATCAAGCTAAATATCTAGTCCTTTACATATATGTATAAATCAAAATCTTTGTGAATGGGTGGGTGCAAGTTAGTCATGGTCTTTCATGATGTATTAGTGGCAATGGAAACATGTAAAAACAACATTCTCTTAACTTGGAGGAATTATTTAAGTTAATTTTACAATGAATTTGAATATGGTGTAAAAAGATGAAATGTAAGAAATTGAATATTTTTTCCTAATATATAGATTTTATTTAAAGAAATTGTGAATAACCATGTGAAATTTGAGTTTTTTTAACACTGGTAGGTTATGTTTCAAGAAAAATATAATGTATATGTCTTCATTAGTGTAGGTGTTGAGTACTTTAAAGATGGATTTTCCTTAAATTTTTTTATAAAATTATAGAGAACCCATTGTTTTAGTGCGGGGTATTTATTCAAAATTTAGAATATTAATTTTATATTTTTTAAAATTATGAAAGTCAATATATCCTTGAAATTGCAACACCTTTCATTAGTGAAGGCTACGAGAATTTTAACATGAAGAAAAAAAAATTATATATATATATATATATATATCTTCTAGTGAATCCTATAACTTATTTTAAAAATGGTTAAGATGATAAAAAGTTATAACATAATTAAAAGAGGTATGGATTTTAGGATTCTAAAAAAAAAAATACATTAAAAATATTAACAAAATTATTATATTTTTTAAATTATATATTTGGAATCTGCATAGTTGACTCTATCTGCTTTTGTAGTTTCAATGACAATGGATTTGTGTATCCCATAGAAACATAGCATAAAAAAAAGAGATATTGAGAGGAATTCATAAAAATGGAGGTTTTAATGTATTTGCTTCCCAAAACACTAGATTTTTCATCCCTGAACCTAAATACAAGGATACCAACTCAGTAAACACATACGAGAGAGTTTTAAATCCCACCCAAAAAACAATTAATTGGAAGGAACGTACACATGTTCCTAAGAATGTTCATGTGCTCTAGAAGCACATACATGCTCGAGGAATGTGCATGTGTTCCTAAATAATGTGAATGTTCCTAATAACACAAAATATCTTTCTCTCTCTCCTATTGATCTCTCCCCATCTCTTGCTCGCTCTCTTCCCCCTTTATCTTGGTCTCGCTCTCTCTCTCCCTCCCTAT
>JASDQU010252894.1:0-10430 GCA_032191745.1 Picea mariana
TAGGCCGATCCGTACATAGGTGTTGTCTGATGCGCTACCACTCGAAGGGGTACCAACAGGGGTTACAAGGGTGGCCAATAGATGTGCGCTTAAGTACCACTTGTATTTCCTACATGTATGAATCCCTCAACCATGGGTTTATGCACGTAATGACAGATCTCTGTGGCTTAAAGACGTCAGAATACATCTCTACCCTGAAAAAAAAATAAAAATTAACCCACACTTTCTACCGAGGAAAGTGCTCTGATACCACTTGTAATATACCAGATATAAAATGTATGCAGAACTGAAATAAAATGCTAGTAATGGAAGAATAACAACAATATAACCAGAACATTCACCACAATAACACTGAAATGATATAAGAATAACAATAAAAATAGCACTTTGAATCTAGAAGCAATGTTCACGGGCCTCTTTGAGGGGGCAAACTCCAGTTGAGTAGATCTCTATTACAATAATATCCACGCTAGGGTTCTCATGCCCTTGACTTCTATTTATACTAAAAAGAAGCATCTAGAAGAAGATCCTTCTAGAAGCGGAAGCTTCTATTAGATATTCTTACATCCTCTTTATTCTATTTTATTGAAAGGCCTTATTAATATTGACCTTTATTACATCCGAATATATTGTTATACCTATGTGCGAGTTAGGACCCTAACATCGAAACTGCTCACAACTGTGAGCTTCAAAACAATGATTGTCCGACGAGGTGGACCAGTCTTCTTGACCACTACTAAGAGTGACTGCCAAGAAGAGAGACTGTCCTAGACCATTCCCCCACACTGGCCACAAGGGGAATCACTGTCTATGGTACATCAACAATCCATCAAACCATTTTCATTGTGAAAATGATCATTCGATCTGGACCATTTTCCGAACTGGAAAATGCCTGTCCGTCAGAAATATCAAATCAATTTCCAAACTGGAAAGGAACTGCTCATCCTGGACCATTTTTTTTTTTTGAACTTGAAAAATGATTGTCCATAAATCAATAATATATCAGTGCTCCCTCCCAACCTGGGAGTCATCTCTTCCCTTTTAATGAGGAAGTCATCTCCATGAGCTTCAACTTGTTTCTTGAGTATGCAAACTCTTTTATCTTGGACAGAGGCTTTACCAAAATGTCTGCTATATGCTCATCTATGGAGATATATTGGAGAACCACTTCTCTTTTCTGGAATTCATCACAGAGAATGTAATGCTTGATCTCAAAGTACTTTGGTCTGTCATGGAACACTGGTTTTCTCTTAAGGCTTCATATAGCTCTGATCATTACAGTATATCATGGTTGGATTCAGCTCTTTTGTTTCCTTCTAGCTTAATACATTGTGGTATGGCTCAAACTGGAACATATCCAAGTGGCACTTCTTCTGTCATCATGATTGTTTGTTAGGGATTAGAAATCCATCATTCTAGACTTATGAGTAACCATTCTGATACAATATCTCTATTATAGAAAAAATTTCACCACGCTTCTGTTGTGCATTAGAGGCTCTGCACTGAGTTGTTTGAATCCATACAAGATCTTCTTCCATCTGCATACAAGAGTCTCTTTCTGATATACCTCAAAACCTTGAGGTTTCTCTACATACGCTTCTTTGTTCAATTACTATGTTAAGGAGAACAGTCCTTATATTCATCTGATGTGAACTCCAACCCATGCATGTTGCATGAGATATAATGTCTCAGGTAGAGGTATGTCTGGAACAAGCTATCATCATAGTCCTCTCCCTCCATCTGGGAGAAAATTTAGTTCTGGATCTCGAAATGTTTTCATTCATAAGTCTTCCATACATTGTTCTTCATCACAACTTTCATTTATTCTTCTTGATTGATTCTAGAGGGTTCAGATTAAGCTGGTAGTCTTGTGATTCTTGATATAATGACTGGTTGTTCTAGCTTTTCTTTCTCTCTTGGAATCTTCATGTTCTTCCTCATGTTTTTCTTTGTCTCTTGGATCCATGGAGTTTTCTTATAGATTCCATGCCCGAAAGATTCCAACTTCTTCCTTTCATCATAGGATCATGGATGTGGATGGACAACCAAAGATAATTTAAGGCTTCTTTTCAAAGAAGACTTCTTCTAAAGTCACATTGAACACGTGTTGCTTTTCAAGGTTGCTAGCATGGATATATACTTTGTCATTTTCAATGGATCATATCATTTAGGATTAGCTCCCTCCTAATCCTTTCTTCATGCATGAATGCATGCTCTTCTTTTTGGAATTATATAATTGGCTCCCTCCATCTAACAGAGTCCATGCTTATGTATGCATACTTATTGCCTTCTGCAAAGTGTCACAAGTCTTTTTCCAATTTCCTCTTGATTGCTAACTTCTTTCTGTTTTTACTTCTTCTAGTTTTCTTCAAGTTTGATTCTGATTTCGGCTTATCTTTCAATTGTTACTTATGTAATAGCTTCCACATGAATTGTTACCAAGGATTGTCAACGTACTTCATCTTTCCATGTGTATTGCTTGTCTTAGAGTCATCATGATATCAATCCTTATCTTGTTATTCTTCCATAGGTATTGTTTCTCTTTGATCATCTTATCTTCTAAGAAATAGATATGCAAGATATGTACAGAAACTATGTAAACATGGTATGTACAAGAACTATGAAGAATATTGTTACCTTGTCTTAGAAGAAGAAGTTTGGTGTATCCTGCTTGGTCTTCTTTGAGGGTTTCCTTTCTTCAGAAACCGATACTTCATGTGTTTCCTTCCTTTTCTTTGGCTCGGGACAATGATTCTTGTAGTGACCATATTTTCGATAGTTGAAGCATTGTATTTTTGACATATATTTCTCTTGATTTGGCTTCTTCCTTGAGCCAAACTTCTTTTTATTCATTTTTTTCTTGAACCTTGCTGTGAAGGCTTGATCATCATATTTCTGTTGGGGTTTCTCTTTTGCACTAATCCTTGATTCTTCTTGTGCACAACATGTCCAAAGTTATTCAAATGTAGGATACTCCTTCCTTGTGTTCATGCTTGTGGAAAAAGAATCCCATGTCTTGGGAATACCATTAAGTACTATATTTACCAGTTCCTTCTCTGAAATGATCTCTTCAATAGCTTGTAGTTGATATCTTAACTGAGATATTCTCACAAAGTATGATGTTATGTTGTCATCATCATTCATTTTCATGTCATGGAGCTCATTCTTCAGACTCATTACTTGTCCAATGTTTCTGACTGAGAAGAGGTTTGTTAGGGCATCGCACATCTTCTTAGATGAGTCAAGATGGGAGATGTAGGGTATCAAGTCGTCTTTTATAGATTCCACTATGATACTCATGGAATTGATGTCATTGTCTTTGAACTTCTCAATAACTACAACGTTCTGAGGTTCCTTCTCTTTTCTTTCTTCAAACTCTGGTTCCATGATCTTTTCTTTCACAATGTCCAACACATTATTCTTGGAAAGGATGAGGTCAATCCCTGTCTTCCATGCCCTGAAATTAGAAGCCCTTTCTAACTTGTTTTCTGACTTCATAGAGTAAGTCATAACTTCTTTGACTAGGTCAAACTTTGACTTTGACAAAAAACTCAAACTTGACGTCTTGGCCTGCTGAGAATACTAGGAGGTGCACTAGGCTAGGGTGCACTAGTCTATCCAGAAATTAGGTCAATATCTTCACTTAAGGTGCCACAATGAGAGGGTTAGGGTTTCACTGTTGCCGCAAAAACTAGCTGCAACTACAACTGTAATTGAGCAAATCCTCCCAATCTATCTTCCAACGGTTAGAATTTTTGAATATAGTGTGGGACCATAACCTGTTACAAAGTAATGGATGTGCTCATTTAACCATAAACAATATAGAAATATTGTCACCCAACCATAGGTTGAAGCCACCCCCGAGCACCTTCACCTTGACAGAGAATGATTCTGGAAGAAAACAAATAGCCAACCAAGGCTAATGCATAAATATAACCAAGATTGATCAGAAGGTCCAACCATAACCAACAGAAAGTCCAAACCTAAACCAGGAAACCAGATTGCAGTAGATACCTGCTGCAGCTACTCCCCAGACTTGTGCACTAACCCAGTTCTTGTAGTGCACACTTGTTCCCAACTACAATTCTAAGCAGTGCATAAAAAATGAGGTCTTTCTACTTATATTTATACTGTTTCTTGAGCTGTCTGGGCCGACTTCTGTAATGTCCCCACTTTGGGACATCAGGGTATTACACAGCGTTATGATGACCAGGGTAGCCAGTTGGATATTATAGCGAGTACAGGAGCTATTGAGCAATAATTTGGGGTCCAGCTTGCATCGCTCATCCTATTTCATCATTATGATCCATTCCGCATAGGTTGGATTTGGTTTCGTTGCATTCCGGCGATTTCCATGATTTTGAGTATTTTGAGCTATAGGTTAACTAAATTCACTGAAGAGGTCATTTTGGGCACAATACTTGGAGGAAAGTTTTAGTGTAATAGCTCATTGGAATCGGAAGGAACAACACTACAGGATAGAATGATGAGAAGTGACTTTCAGTGGCTAGGGAAGCCACAAGGAGAGATAAGGCTCTTTTCAAAGGTAAAAAGGTTAATTATTTAATTAAAGTGATTTAATTAATTAATTAAATATTAATAAAGTAAAAGTCAATTTGCAGGGACAAGGTGAGAAGAAAGTATAAATAATAGGCAAGGGCATCTATTCTCTCATTCATTCAGGTATGTTTATCATTTTGATATCTGGCTTCTAGCTAGAGAGCCCATACCTTGGGGGTTTTGAGGGTTTTGACTTAACAAACCCTAGATGACGATTCAATGGTGAAATATTCCACCTAGCTTGTCCCAAGCTTAGTCTCGGGGATGAAATACTCCTCCACACCATTCTATTTCATATCTACTCAGTGCAGGAGGGTTCTACACCATCCATAGGCACAGGAAGAGAGGGAGGGCGCACCATTGGGGGTTTCCAGCAAGGTGGGCACACCATCCATTGAGGGAAGTTCATTGTAGGTGATTGGCAGGGCTTCTAGAGATTCTATCACCTACGTTTTCATTACAGGGCCTTGGATATCATATCTAGTCCATTCAGGAGGAGTTTTATGTGCCATTTGATTTATTAGATGCATGGGACAAACTGGAGGAGAGGAGAAAACTTCAAAAAGTGGTTTCAGTCATTTGCTAGCCCAGATATTCATTATTTCACTTGGGACTTCATCAGTGAGGTAATCATGCCCTGATCTATCATTATAGTGGTTTTGTGGAGCATTTGGAGGCATCTAGGAGGGAGGTTGAATTATCTAGGGTTTCAAGCATCCAAGGGGGTGCACCATTCCTTGGAGGGAAGTTAGATTTATGGGTTTGAGAGGGATTTTGAGGATTTGAGCACTTGGGTTGTTCTTGAATTTACCCGATCTATTGTTTGGCATATTTACCGGAGGGTTTGGACATCTTTGGCAGCAGGGTCGAATTGTTGAGGTTATTTAGTATTCCAGCAAGGCGTGGCATCTTCCAACTTGGAGGTTGGAAACTTCATATGGCCCAGATCTATTCGTACATTGGTCTTCATTGAGTATTAAACCTTTGGAGGCTTGTAGTCTTCTATTGGATCATTTTGTAGCAGCTTCTATTATATTTATTGGAGCCAACTGTTGAGCATTCCAGATCGGCCTCACTCTTGTAACAGGTTCTTATTATTATGAATAAAGATCATATCTGAATCATTGTTGGGTTGTTTATTACATTGTTGGTCTTGCTTATGGTTGAGGTATGTTTCATTGATTTATCTTCTTATATGTTTCTACAAACACACATTAAACTCATCAGTAAAACCCTAAGCACAACCTAAAGGACCACAATAAACAAAGTGTTTGATGAAATGCCACAACCAAAAAAAGTTTAAAATTCATGAAAGACGTGATGTTCCTGGCATAATGTCTTGGGAACATTACAATGGTATCAGAGCTTAGACTCCTACCATCCTGAGGGGTCTTCCATAAAGGAGAAATGGATGAGATATACTTTGAGATAATATTCTTGGAGATAAAATATTTTTCCCTTAGTAAGGGAAATAGGGCCCAAATAACCTTCCCACGGTATGTAGCCTTAAGAAATCTCGGGTGGAGAGAAGATGAGGTTTTACACAGGATCATATTTGTAGAGGAAAAGAGAGCCAAAAATTCTAGATGGTGGGAAGAACAGAGAAACCCCACACCCAATAGGAGCACACAACTTTGCTACAGTTGCAAGGTGCCTTGGGAACCAAATCATAGGTGTAGGGGTAAGGGTAAGAAGCATATTATTGAGGTGTGCTATGACAGTGATGATGAGGTATGTGAGGATGGAGTGATAGATGCTTATTTGGAGCAGTTTGATGATGATAGTGACTCTTGCACAGAGGCTAGTGATCCTTGTGCACTTGAGGAGGATAGTGACCCTTGCGCATTAGGGGGACAGTTGGATGGACAGGATGATAGCACTGTTGTTTCAGAAGACACATCATATACTATTGATGACCTTACACCTTAGCAGAGTGGTGACACTAGTGAGGACTCACACGTGTTAGCACCTACAGATGACCAACTTCCTATGGTGATCATGACACATTTGTCATCTTTCCATACACCTATGACAACCGCATCATATGAGGATAGTAGTAGCATAGAGGAGTCGTAGGTGATGGATGCACACCATGGACATGTAGATCCATAGATCTAGGAGGAGATACAAGACGTGCAGACAGTTGACCTTACACATACATATCAACATGAGGAGATTGAGTCGTAGCTTTTGGAGACTCCATTAGTTGAGCAAATTATGGAGACTGACAGGTTGATGGGGCACTTACTTCCAGGATCGACCTACATTGATGAGGATGCACTCTTTATTAGTTAGGATGACCATAGCACATGTCTAGACACATCTATATGGGATCCAAATGCAGATGATAGTAGTAGGGTGAGTGCACAAGAGGATACAACTGCTCATGCATGATACAATATGATTCAGAGGGAGATAGAATCTAGCGATGAGGTACAATACAATGGGCAGTTCATCACTTTATCTTCTGCAAAGAGTAATCTTGGGGATTCCAGTGATGGCACTGGAAGTGAGAGACATGAGGTGGCACTTTAGCATGACTGTGATCAGGAGTCACACTACTTAGTAGGAAAGCTGAGAGTCAGTGAGGATATGATCATGGAAGCCACCAGGCGCATTGATGACAGAGTAATGCTGGAGGACATCAATGGCACATGGTAGTTCAGATGAGGAATTTTCCATGGATGAATTTCGTACTCTCAGGGTGAGAGTGTCTATGATGAGGACCGACTACTAGTAGTTGTTGACAGACAGGTACTACCTCTTAGGGATTGGCAAGATGTATCACAGATGCTTGAGGGAGAAGGACTTGGAGGTGGAATGACTCACTCAGGAGTTGGAGAGAACTCGAGGATTCTTGAGAGGCACACAGACATCCCTTCAAGAATTAGAGTCCAGATCAGAGGAGATTCATCAGAGATCCACTTCATCTATTCTAGTGGACACTCAGATATGTCCTTTGATCACATGGCTAGAGGATGTTGGTGGTCTAGCAGAGGAGCAACAGTTGATGGGGGATACTTCCATTTGTGTCCCGAGAGTGGTTGACCTTCAGGTAGAGGTTGATCCAGTGGTATGCCCAGAATCTATGATGCAATAGGAGTATACAGGAGATGACATGAGTATGCAGGGGCATACAGTGATGAGTGATAGCTCACAGATACATGCCGAGATATGCAGTCAGATTCAGACTGATGTATTGGATTGCAAGGAGGAGACACACTTAGGGGAGTATATAGATTTCACTCCTTTTCAGCAGCACATAGTTATGAGAGAGAACCTTCACCATATTAGCAGTTTCATGGGAGATGATGGAGGGAGGTTGGTTGACCAGCAGTTGGAGGAGTTACTTCCGGTTGTACTGGATGGTTGGGATTCGGTGATGACTACAGGTGAGTATTTATCATGGATACCGATGGATGAGCTTCTGGTCGGATCCTTGGGATTGAACAAATCCTGTGATATATTCCAATCCTACAGTCAGCTACAAATGTTTCTGCTAGCCTTTCCCGACACGTTTATCATTGACAACAACATCAAGAGAAATAGACAGTGGCAGAGGGCATGGAGAGTGAGTAGGTTGAGACCACCTGACATGAGTTCTTTTATGTCATCTAGCAGGATAGAGGTGGATCGTCATAGGAATCCAGATGAGACTTGGTGCATGATAGTCCAGGTGATAGAAGATGAGCACAAAGGGCTTCTGACAGTGATCAGTCTCACACAGGAGCAATTAGAGGAGATTGGAAGTGATAAACTTCCAAGTTTGCCATGGGATCCAAGAGTTCAGTTGGCTAGCAGGATGTTTCACTACATGATGGCCCAGTTTGCGCCAGAGGGCCACATACTCCGCCATGGGTTGGTTTGAAGTGGGCCTGCTAGGGCTTGTCTTATGGAGCAAGGCAACTTTTCACTCTTAATCATCATGATCAGACATGGAGATGGTTGGAAAGGTACTACTCCCACAGAGATATTTTTACAGGTAGAGTTTCTGGACAGTAGGTCCAAGTGCCACAGGTATTTCAGATTGAGGATCCAGGAGTGGAGGATCCAGTATATATACAGGGAGCAGTCAAGCATGGTCATCATAGTGCAGTGCCAGTGTGTTGATCTTCGACAGAGGATAGCATGGGACCCATGGATTGTAGGGTTGAGTATTTCACTGACTGATAGGAGCAAGTGGACCCTTGCAGGGGAAAGTTTCTTTGAATTTCCATTGGGCTTCAGTGTTGAGGAGAGCACATCACTTGAGAGTGTCTCACGGAGGTCTTGCAGTACCTCATTCTGGCATCAACATGTGCAGTTGATTGAGACTGTATTGATCCTGGTAGTATCTTGGAGGAGGGACTCATTCTGGGATGATGCCATGTGTCATGTGTAGGACATCCACAGAGTTGATATATTTCAAGACTATGTTTCACAGGTTATTGCAGTTCACTTCCTGATATGGGACCCAGGGGGTGGAGTTTATGATCATTCATCTTTGGACAGATTCTACTATGTGTCCCACCAGTGGACATGGGATCCTGGTATTACACTTGGAGGGATTTGGTTGTTGCATGAGGAAAAGAAATATTCTAGCAAGGAGGATTGTAATGTCCCCACTTTGGGACATCAGGGTATTAAACAGTGTTATGATGACCATGGTAGCTAGTTGGAGATTATAGCAAGTACAGGAGATATTGAGGGATATTTTGGGGTCCATATTACATCACTCATCCTATTTCATCATTATGATCCATTCCGCATAGGTTGGATTTGGTTCTGTTGCATTCCAACGATTTCCATGATTTTGAGTATTTTGAGCTATAGGTTAACTAAATTCATTGAAGAGGTCATTTTGGGCACAATACTTGGAGGACCCTCTCAGTGTAATAGCTCATTGGAATCGGGAGGAACAACACTACAGGATAGAATGATGAGAAGTGACTTTCAGTGGCCAGGGAAGCCACAAGGAGAGATAAGGTGCTTTTTAGAGGTAAAAAGGTTAATTAATTAATTAAAGTGATTTAATTAATTAATTAAATATTAATAAAGTAAAAGTCACTTTGGAGGGGCAAGGTGAGCAAGAAGTATAAAGAAGAGGCAAGGGCCTCTATTCTCTCATTCATTCAGGTATGATTATCATTTTGATATCTGGATTCTAGCTAGAGAGCCCATACCTTGGGGGTTTTGAGGGTTTTGATTTAACAAACCCTAGAGGATGATTCGGTGGTGAAAGATTCCACCTAGCTTGTCCCAAGCTTGGGCTCAGGGATGCAATAATCCCCCACACCATTCTAGTTCAGATCTACTTAGTTCAGGAGGGTTCTACACTATCCATAGGCATGGGAAGAGAGGGAGGGCGCACCATTGGGGGTTTCCAGCAAGGGGGGCACACCATTGGGGGTTTCCAGCAAGGGGGGTGCACCATCCATTGAGGGAAGTTCATTGCAGGTGATTGGCAGGGCTTCTGGAGATTCTAGCACCTGGATTTTAATTGTAGGGTCTTGGACATCACATCTAATCCATTCATGAGGATTTTTATGTGCCATTTGATTTATTAGATGCATGGGACGAATTGGAGGAGAGGAGAAAACTTCAGAAAGTGGTTTCAGACATTTTCTAGCCCAGATCTTCATTATTTCGCTTGGGACTTCATCAGTGAGGTAATCAGGCCCTGATCTATCATTATAGTGGTTTTGTGGAGCATTTGGAGGCATATAGGAGGGAGGTCGAATTATCTAGGGTTTCAGGCATCCAGGGGGGCGCACCATTCCTTGGAGGGAAGTTAGATCTATGGGTTTGAGAGGGATTTTAAGGATTTGAGAACTTGGGTTGTTCTTACATTTAGCTGATCTAATGTTTGGCATATTTATTGGAGGTTTTGG
>JASDQU010252897.1:3636-16185 GCA_032191745.1 Picea mariana
TTAATTTCTGTTGAAAGGGTGAGGTTTGGGGTTTCATAGGAATGACGTGTTGTATGATGTTAGGGTCGAAAGTTTTAAGGTCATCATACGTCCACGCAAAGACATCTTTAAATTCTTTAAACAATTTAATAAATGCAGCTTTTTCTTGTTGAGAACACCCCAACCCTAAATTAATGCACTGCAGATTTTCATTAGTTTCTAAGTTTACTTTTTCATATGATAACGAGGAACTATTGGTTTTACAGTTGACCGATTTTTTGAATTTATTTTGAAGATCGTAAAATTTCTCTAATCTAACTACAGATTTAGGGATCGAATTTACCATGTCCGATGAAGATTCAGGAGTTCTCGGATCTGGTATTACCATGAAATCGTGCAAATTGTCATCGTGAGTGCATTCGTCGATCACCGCGCCTTGAAAAGTTTCTTCCATGTGTAGAAAGCTAATAATCTGCTGATCGTCGTCGAAGACTCTCCAGTTCATGATGTTGTCGGGAACTGATGGTCTGAACAACAGTTCAATGAAGAATGTGTCTGGGGACAAGTCTTCTGCAGGAAAGAGTTTAGAAGCTACATTAGATAATAAATCTTCTTTAGCATTATGTAATCTGGGAATAGAATTTATATTGAAAGAAGAAATCTTATGCATTAAATTCCATACCTCGGATTGGTAGCTTTTAAGATGCGGAGACAGACAGTGGATAGAATCTCTTACCTGTCTAACCACGATTTCAGAATCGCCGAAAATGGCCAGACTTTGAATGTTCATATCTAAATATTTTCTGAGGCCCTGCAGTAAAGCCTCATATTCTACAGTATTGTTAGTACATTCAAATTCTAGCCTACATGCAATCAATGTTTTGTTGCCTGCCACATCGATAATAACACAGCCTGCACCAGCTCCTTCTTTGGACTTCGACCCATCAAAATAAAGAGACCAAAATTGATTTTCATAGGGTGCATGAGACCGTTGTGTAGAAGGTGCTGGCTGCACATATGCCACAATTTCGGACTGATGTTCTGGGTTGGTGACAGCTGAAGCCGCAGCCATGAAATTGCCAAAAAAGGTATCCATCCCTTGTATCTCGGGTGAATCGACAGAAGGTGTAAATGGTTCATTGGGATCATTCAAATCCGTGACTATGAACTTAAGGTAGCGTTCACGATTTACCTTGATCTTGTTAGGCTTGCCGTTTTCTGGAAGCCACAGGTGAGACCAATCTGTCGCGAAATAGCCGTGTAGCTGCTCCGACCAATCCCTGCTTAAAAACAAACCATATACTTCTGGAATATCCACAACAATAATATCAATAATTTGACGAACCTTGGGGTTAGACGATAATCTTATAAGCACATTTCTTAATTCACCTATAACTTTAACACTGGTTCGATCAAGTTGTATGATTTTTAAAGTAGATGGTTCAACTTCAGCGTTAATCTTCTGACACACAGACCATGGCATCACATTGGATGACACTCCTGAGTCTACCATACAATTGTGCACGTTTCTATTAAAGATTTCGAAAGTTAACAAAAATGGAGGTACATTTCTGCGAGTGCTAATGGTGGTAGTTTGTGGCTTTTTACTCGCATTTTCTAAAGCTAGTTTATCTACATTATTTACATTATTTATAGGAAGGATTCCTTTATCATGAGAATCAGGATTATTCTTAGTGGAAGTCTTCTGAGGAACTTTGTTCTGCACAACCTTATTTGAATTACCATTTTTACCATTCTCTGCGATGTTTTGCAACATTTTTTTTAACAAAGATGGAAATTTCAATAACTCATAAATGGAAATGTTAGCCCTTAACTTTTTAAGATCTTCAACTACATTGTAATCTAAGTTGGGGTTGACATGACTCTATTTAGTCTCAGCTGGTTTAGATTGCTTTGGAGGTGAAGTCGTAGTGTTTTCGGCAGAAGGTTTGTTTGTTGTCTTACTCCTAGTATTATAGGGATGGACTGTCTCGAAGTTAGCTTGGAATATGCTATCTGAGAAGTGCCCAAAAATATTTGGAGAAGACTTCTCTTCTTGAACTGTCTCTTGTTCAAATACCTCCTCAGGAATCTCAGGAGGCATCAAGTTATCCTGGGCTTCTAGAATCGTTTGAAGGGTGTATTGCAGACTTTCTAGATTAAGGCCCTCAGTGGTTGGATTAGGTCGGTTGGTGGGAAAAGGCTTCTTGAATGGGGGCTTGTAAGGCCCTTTGCTCAATGAAGCTTCGTCAACCGTTCTTTTGAAATCTATAACTTGATTGGACAGTTTTTGAACGACTTTAGTTAAGTTTTCTAAATCAGAGCTTTCAGGTTGTGTTTTACTTTGAGTAGGTCTAGGGAGGATTTCGATCTTCTTTTTGGAAGAAGAACTAGTCTTTGTTTCGTTGCAAGCAGATTCTTTTAGACTAAGTATGTCTTTTTCAATCTGGCTGGCCTCTTCAAAGGCTTCTAACAACGTGGATTTCTTAGATCGTTTAACCCAAATGGCTATACTTTGATGCAAGGCTTTAGTATAGTAAGCTATTATAAGATTCTCGGTAGGCATGGAATCCACAGGGATTCAGTTTTTAAGTGTTAAGAATCTTTGATTAAAGTCTTTAATTTTCTCTTTTGGGTTCATTTTTAAGCTAGAAAGGTCCATGACTAGGACTTTCGGAGGCTTACCATCTCCGAACTTTTCCAAAAAGCATGATTCAAACTTTTCCCAAGACACGATGGTATGGGGTTGCTGGGCAAAGTACCGTGTAGAGGCATTGCCTTCGAAAGTATAGGGGAACAACCTACAGACTACGTCTTCATGCTCGACATTGCGGAGTCTTATGTCTAACATAAATTTTTTAATATGATCTTCTGCGATCTGTTTAGAGTCAGGGTCAAACTTGGGAAGCCACTTCTCTGGATGTTTGGGTAAGGGATGCTGATCTCCAGGTACGGCTACCGCATCCTGGTCGAGCCAAGGTCTAGCAGGATTGTTTTGGTTGGCCATTGGTGTAGTCGGTGTGGAAGGTTACGAATGGGAACTGCCTTCATCAGAAGAGTCCTCTCCCGAAGAAGAAGGAGATGATGGAGGTGGTGAGGGAGGTATTCCAGATCCTCCTGCAGCAGGAGTGAGGATTGGATTTGTAGGGTTCACAGTGAGGTTTCCAATTTGTTCTCTGACATCAAAGAAATTTAAAGGTTGGTCCAATGGACAGTTTGGTTGCATCAAACAGGCTAAGGAACTATGTGTTCTTATGAGAGATTGATGGACAATCTCTTGTATGTCACCACCTGTAGGATTTGGGGTTACTGGCTCAACTGTGATCCGTGGATTGCCATTTGATGTGGTTGTTGTTTGAGGGGGAATGTTATCGTTCGAATGAATTCTTGTCACTATAGGTGAGCGATTAGGTGGTGTAGGAGTCTTACAACCACCTCGTGCCATTAATTAAATTCAGGCCCTCCTTCTAGCGCCATTTGTTGACGGGCGAAATTGAACGCTCGCCAACTGGAAGAGTGGATCCGGTCCGGGTTTGTCTAAATAACCCAAGCCATTTGGGATAACCTACCCTGACGGGTTTAGTGGCTTTTTTAGCTGATCTAAGTCCTAAGAAAACAAAAATAAAACTACTCTAAATTAACTAATCTAAATGAAAAATAACAATTAAAACAAACTAATAAACGAATCTAAACTATTATATATACAATTTACTATCTAATACTATAATAACTCTACAAAATTAAACATCTAACTACTAACATAATTAAATATTAATCACAAATGTACAATATTTACAAATTACAGATTTAAATGGAAACCTGCAAAACTCATTTGTAATCTGTCCTAAGATAACGAAACTATTGTTTTTTTTTTTTTTTTTTATAATTTTATGAAAAAGAAATAAACTGAAAAACTATCTAAGCTAAGCAATTAAAACAATAATTCTAATTATGTATCTAAACTAATATATTTATCTAAGCTACTTATATTATACTAACTAATTAACTATTAAACAAAACATAACAAACTGACCCGAAGTAACGCTTCAGGTTTGTCCTGTGTATGATGGTCGATTCAACTGTTTGGTGGGAGGAAACCCGCACCAGATTCTCCACAAGCTTCTTGTAAACAGAAAGTTGTTTTGCTCTTCAAATATAATTATAGTACAAACAAGACATAAAAATTTACAGCAATCTTATGATTTACAAATCATAACATTTAGATAAATCTGCATGTAAGGATTTGTACAAAATGATTCAATCAATGAAGAAGAGAAATCTGTAATTCATTATCTGAAACAAATTAATTGTTGTATTTTTAAAATAGGAGGGATCAGATATGGATAAAAATAAACCATGTCACATCAACCTGCAATCGACCACGATAGCTAAAGTAGTCTATAATCAATTGCAAACTGATACGAATAAAACTTAAAACAAAAGTTTGATATATTGAAAGTGAAAGCTGTTACACGACATCAACTTTCATTCCAGTCTGAATCATAAATCCATAATCTGGTTCTCTCACAGTGATCATGATCCTTATTACAAAAAATAGCAAGTATTTAAAGACTTCCCACTAGGTAAAACATTCCTGTGGGAATTATCAAAACAGTTTACACAAATCTGGAAAAATATCCCAAGTTTCTGACTCAAGCTAACAACCTAAGACAAAACCAAATCCAAAGTATCTCCTAAACTGCCACATCATGCCCAATTGATCATTGCAATTCGAATGCACCTGAAAGATGACAAAAATAGACAAGTTAAGAGGATATTTTATTGAATAAATGGATAAAAATCTAATTTCTAGGACTAGCCACAGAATCTTGCGATTCTATAGCTAGTCTAAATTGAACACATAATCGTTTCAAAACCAATTGAAATCTTAAAGAATATATTCAAATTATTGAATAATAGTTGATTTCTAATTAGAAACCAAAAGAATCATTCAAATCGACACTTGTATGCAAATTGAAACAGACTAAATCGTGGTTAACCGAATGATAACAGAAATGCATGCACTCTGTTCAATTTGTTATCACCAATTTAGGATAAATAAAACCGCTTTAGATAATTCAACAGTAATGAAATGATTTTCATGAACCAATTCCAATCGACACAAATAGTTTATGTTGCTTCAGCCATCGACAAGATCATTGTCAAATCCAAACGAAATCAACAGGACTGTTTTTTCAAATTAATAGAACTATATTAAACATATACGAACGATCATGCTATTTGCAAATCAAATCAAAACTTGTATGTAAATTGAAACAAATGAAATCGTAATTGAATTAATCAATTGATAACAGGATATGTGGGATTTTTCAAATGTTCGTTATTGCCAATTGGGAGCAGACAGAATCGATTGAAAGTCAACGAAATCATCACTTGAATCAATTTCAAAACGAACTATTAGCCGAGTTTTTCATACGAATTCAACAGAGACAAAATATGTCGATTTGAGCTTAACAAAATCATTTTTTGGAAATCAAAACCAACAGAGCAGCACCAAATCTATTTTCGATACCAATCCAACTTATACAAGCAATCGTTTCAACATCAAATCATAAGAACTAAATCAGAGCCGATGGCATCCAACCACAACAAAGTCGTATCAAATCAAAACATAACCGTGTTCTAATTTTAGCATAAAAATCTCCTGTACAGGTCAGATGCAATCAAAATCCAAGCAAACTCCATTGATTTTGTTAAGTCAAACCAACAGAATTATTCTAAAATGAATCAAACCCAGTCAAAACCAATCAATTGCTAAACTGGGCACGAAAAAATTGCATAACCAAATCATAGCTACATTTGAGTTTAGTAAAATGAATCTACTGTACAGGATCCATAACAAAATCGTTTAAACTATAACAGAATCATTTCGAATCAAAACGAACAGAGCTAATTTGGAAGCAAAACCGAATATGTTACAATAATTCAAGCAAACTGACAAAGCAAAACTCATATTGAAATTCATACCTGGACAATAAGAAACAACTTCGATTATGATAGTTTGGAATTGACGAAGGCTGTAGCCAATTCGACATTCCTGAAGCCAATCGAACCAGTGGTTTTTTGTTTCTTGTCATTAGCTTGAAGCTTGCCCCTTTCTCTCAACAAAACTATAACTTGGTTCTCTAAAGATTTGATCTTCGATTGCAATAAGGGAACGTCAGTGTAATAACGCTCTATCCACATACTGCATTGGATGCATGATGACTGCTTGGGTTTTGACACAACTGTCGATGGTTTATTTAAGTCACCAGGGGTTTCCTTGTGCAACTTGATTCCTGGGTAGCTAGGGTTGTTTTTTAGGCAGGGGGGCAAATTAGATACAAAGTCATAGGGTTGCTTGGAACATAAGCCATGGGAATAGGGGTACTCTTCAGCTAGGAAATGCTCAATATCGAAATCTGAGTCCTCGCTCATCACTATGGGCTTTTGGTCGATGTTCGGCTTAGGTTTATTGTGGGCAAGTCTTGATATCAGTCGAGAATTCTTCTTACCCTTGCTGTCGACAATAGGATTACCCTTGACTTTCTTACTCACAGACTTCTTGACAGCCTCAATCTTGTCTGTTATGATGTCAGGTAGGTCGACGTTAGGGAAAACCAAGGGTTTGGAAGGGAGTAGAAGGATATGAAAAAGCACGGGTGGCCCGACCATAGTCTCGCTGACCACAGCATTATCGATTTGATCAGACCCTAAATCAACAAAGCCATTTCGAGCTAGAAAGGCTTGCCAATTATCGCCATGAAGGTTTAAATGGTGGACGACGATGAGTCTAATCAAGCCATGGTGAAACAAGCTGCTATCAGCCTTCTTGCATTTGAATCTCTTAGCCATCTTGTAAAGACTACGCAAGAAGTAATGTGGCATGTTCAAAGGATAGCCCATGAAATTCATCAACAACCGGAGGTGATAGAGAAACACCAATCCATACCGACCTTCACAGGTCACAAATTGTTTAACCATTATCAAAAGATCGTGCCACCTAGGTTTGAGGGTGTAAATAGGCATACCTTTATCACAGGAGACAACCTTCCTTGATACGAATAGCACTGGCCACGACACCTCCTCAACTTTGGAGTTGTTAAACCATTGTTGGCCTGTAGCTGCCAGTCTTGTAGCAGAGCTTATGAATTCTTCACTGAGTTCAAGCTGAATGTCACCTACTTTAGCCCTGCACCCATCAAAGGTGAGGGTGGATTGTTTGGCAACACATAGGTTGAAACCCTCGAACCTCTGTATAAACGCGAGCCAACCACTATCTTGTAAATATTTTCAAGCATTATCGAAGAGTAACAAAGCTTGGTTACCATTTGACTCTATGTGCACCACCGGTGCCATAGACAGGAGCACATGGTGAGCAAGGTGAACGGGCCAGGGTTTGGACACAGCATACATAGGGCAGAACGCTCACACGCTTACCCGAAAACTAGAAAAGGTGAACCGGGATAGGGGAGAACATTAATGAAAGAACGTGCGAAGGTGTTGGAGCTAGTTTATCCCATTCACAACAATCATATCCCATAGTACAACCACCGGCGTAAATAACTATTCAACCACTATGCATAGGTTAAAAATCATGCCACTCAATCAACCAATGAAATCTATGGTAAGTGGGTTAAACATTTGCGCGAGCCATAGTTTTACCATAGTTTTTTAAAATCAAAGCAATAAATCGAAATCACACCAAGGGTTCGATTATATGAACTAAGTGTTGTGTAGAATGATTTATACCAAGGGTCTTGCCAGAACACAAATGTGTTTTTATGAAAACAATGTGTCAAGTGAATCGATCAGAGAACATATAAATCCAATCACCAATGCATCACAAACTCAATCACTTATAAAACGAAATTATATAATCAATCAAAGAATGCCAAATGAGTACAGATCAAGGGGTCTTGTCAATTGTATAATCATGATTAAATTAGAAGCTCAACAAAAATAAAGAGTGATCATAGCAATCCAGTGACGATTTTAATGTGACTTCGAAAACCAATTTTTCACGCTTGCAGTCGTGAAAATGAGAACCAAGATAAGTGTATGAATGCACGAAATAATAATGTCATTTTATTCCAAACATTACGACGAAAATCAAGGTTTGCAAAGTACTGGTGTGGGCAGCGTACAAGGATAGTATAAAAATGCGAATTGGCTGCCAACATGAATGCATTGAACTATCCTGAAGTTTCCATATTTATTCAAGAAATTAAATTCTTTGTTATATCAATCTAGGACAACAAGATGTTTTTCCAACCAAAACATACCAACTACGGAATCATATGATCCAAAAACTAGGATTTTCAGGTTAGCCTTTGTACACTTTCCATTCATGTCCATTGGACAATCCTTGACTATCTCATTAATTCTTCTTTTATCTCATGTAGATAATTGAACCAACCAAGGTATTCCAATCTTTCCTCGTGTCAAATGGAATCTTTCCACCATATTAGGATCTATATAACTATTACTAGCTCCTAAATCAATCAAAATAACAATAGGTTGATCGTTGATCTTACCTTCTACTTCAATCATGTGAGATTGAAATTCATCTTGCTTGTTGTCCAGAGCTGCATAGATCCTTCAAATACTTTTTCCCATGTCCTCAACTATTTTAGCATGTTGTACATTATGAACAGTGCTCACTTTCTCACCTCTATGAGGGAAATATCTATACATATAATCTCCTTCATAACCCCAATAATTCATGGGTTTCTTCCTTGGTCTTTTTCCCAATGTTTCTAACATTTAGGACTCATTATGAGCTTGATTCCCTTGGGAATTATTTATTAAGAAGGGTGGATTTTTTCCTTTCTTCCTCTGCTCCATCTTTCCCCTCTTCTTATCTTCCCAAGCCTTGTGGAATTTTTCTCTTCCTCTATGCTTCTCATAAAGGAACTTGGCTCTCCTTATTGCTTCATCCAATGTATTGGGATCATCATATTGTATCTTGTAACTAAAGGTTGATGGTTTTGAAATTTTGGTATGCTTGTTTAACCATATACAATGTCACATCATTGTCACTTGTTGGCCCTTGACCAAGTCTTGGAGATCCTTGGTCACTTTTGACCTATTTTGGGACTTCGACAGGTTGTCGAAGGCGGAGCGCAAGTCAAAGAGGAGATCGCGGTATCTTGACCCTTTGTTAGGGATTTTTGAGTTATGGGATTATGTAACGGGTATGGGGATGTCAACCCATGGGTTTAACCATGTTTAGGCCCATTTTGTAATGTATAAATAGTAAGCTAGGCGATGTAAGTAGGAGAGGTGGAAAAAGGCACAAGTGTGTGATGCTAAGTGCTAACTCCAAGTAATAGTTGTACATGCTTTATGCATGCTATGTGAGAATTGCAAGGCTAAGTGAAGGTGACTGTAAGAGACTGTGTAAATTCTTTGTGGTGTGACCTAGCTCGGGGAAGGAGGATCTAGCGAAGTGCATGCAGATCTCTTGTCCTATGTGGAGTAGGATTTTTTGGCTCTGTGCATGTAGAAGATTGACAGAAGAGAATAAAAGAGAAGAAGAGTTGGTGGATGTAGCCACAGGCTGGGGGTGAACCACGTATATCCTGTGTTTCTATGCTTTGTGCGATGTATTGATGTGTTTATGTGTTTACTTGCTTAAGTTCTTTGATATAGATGAATGATAGATAAATCTTTTGATTCTTTATGCTTAATAATATGGATGAATGCTAGATATAACCTATGTGAATGTTCTTAGTTCTTGAATATACTAGATCTGGGTGAATACTATGATGCTCTATAATTAGGGTTTTATCTACGAAGTGAATACTAGTTAATTAGTAGTGAACTATAATTGTTAAGTGATTTGTTAAGGTGTTACAATCACAGATCTGTGTCCCAGCTAAGGCTGCAGACACTGGAGTCCTACAACCACCCTTGCCTCTACCTCGGGTGAGATTTCATCTTCTTCGTAGGTGTTGCCGAAAGGGTTGGTAGTTAGGGTTTTGTTGGTGCACTCTTGAGCATTGAACCTTGGGTCTGCCCCTGTACCAACAAATGGTTCTGTTGCCGAGATTTGAAACTATGATTGTTGGGAACTGATAGAAATTATAAATCTCTATGCATAGATATGTTCCTCTAGTGCGCAATATTCTACTTGACCTGTAAAGCTCTGTGCTATGAAGAGAAGTCAGATCTGAAGAAAATATGTAAATCTTGAAGCTTTATGCTTTGATAAAGGTAAGAACAGTGAAAAGTCTTGATTGAAAAGGTAAGATAAGTGGAATTTTTTGTTTCAAAAGTATGGATCTAGGTATGTTTTATAACTTTTGTCCTATCTTAAAAAATAGGGCATAGTTAGAAGAAAGAAGGTTTGATATGAGTAGATCTGGTAGAAATAATGACATATATGTTATTCCTATGCATAGAAAGAATGTTTGGACTAACAAATGGATGTAGGATCCTAGAAAGAACTTTTTACAGGTTAGCGACTATGACCCTAGTGCACAGTACAGGATAGGATGGGGATCATTTAAAAGAAAGAGAGGATTAACCCTTTGTTACAATTGTAGAAGACCAGGCCATCTTACTAAGGATTTCCCTGATAGAAGACCTAGTTGTCTTTGTTTTAAATCTATGGACCATGAAGTTTTGGATTGCCCTATAATTATTGCTAAACTTGAAAGAAATAATATGAGACAAGAAAAACCTGAAGAAGATCAAGAAACTAAGACCATGGAAGAACCCCAAAAAGAATCAGAGAATGTATTATTACAAATGAAAGAAACCATGAATGATCACAGAGATATCAACTTATCAGAGTTCTTCAAATAAAAAGAGTGCATACAAGAAAGAATAGGAGACTTCATCATTGATTGTATTCTTGATGAAGAAACACAGGTGAATATCATGACAAAAAGAACTTGAGAAATTTTAGGAAAGCATGCTATGATTCCTTCATTAGAAGGAATAGGATTATTCAAAGGAAAGTTGATAACCCTATGTGGAAGACTCACCCAGATATCTATGAGTGCTCATGGATCTTTGATAGAGGACAATTTTGAGGTTTTTAAATTCGTTCAGAGAAGTGCCCCATTTACTATGTTACTAGAAAAAACCTAGACTAAGAAGGATCAGATCAGAAGAAAAGAACAGGAATCCCTAGAACAAAAAACGCAAGAATTAAAAGATTTTATGACAAGGAGGATAACGCACCTTATTGCAGAACAAGAGAATAGATCGAAGCTATTTAGGACCAGAAACTTGGATTTCAAAGTTGAGAGAACACAAGAGGACTCACAGAAGAGTGAAGAACCTACCCTAGACAAAGAAGGAGTATTACACTCTAACCCTATGAAAGAATCTCAACAACGCGAAGTTGCTATGCCAAAAGGAGATAATAATCAGAATGGAAAAATAAATACTGAGACAAAGGTCACAGGGAAGAAGGCTAGAAAACTCAGTAAGAAGAGAGAAAAGTTGCAGAATGTTCTAGAGGGGACTTCACAAAAGGAGGGTTTTCAAAACTAGAACTTCGCTGAGATATCAGAACAACACAACATGGCACTTCTCCATGGAGAAGAAATATAATAGTTGAAGGAATTACGAACATTAGATCGATGCTCTCGAATGGTTAGAACAAAATTTATGACCAGAAAGCTCACCATCAAACCGTTGGGACCGCACCGTAATGGATAGAACTGCATTGATGAAGGCTTATCACCTGTTGGAGAGATCTGTTACCTCGTTGTCTACTTAGTTCGTCTACTATTGCACTGAGAACACATTTTCGAATTGTATCCAGGCCAACAAGAGAACTCATTGATACTGCACTGTGTTTATTGATATCGACACCTGTTCTATTGCATTGAGTACTCATTCATCGACCTGAGTTATTCAATCTTGAGCATGCATGTCAGACAAACTCAACACCGTAGAGAAGTTTGTTTAATAATTTCTAATCAATCTGATGACCAAGAGAGTGATGTCCATAGGAGTTCAAGCTTCATCGACGTAAGGAGTGGAAGCCTCTCCATTAACTTCTCGCGGATCCGGACCATCCCGAGTTGTAGAAGAGAAGTGAACCAAGCACCGAGATGACTTGGCGAATGCGAAGTTATTCCTGACTATCCTGCCCGACTAAATCTTGCCTCTAGCTGATGCAGTGAGTCGTGACAGTGTCCCAAGAGACTTTGATTACACCCTAGTTACTACGTACCTCCCGAAGGGGATACGTGCAGTTAGAACGCAGTAGGATAAAATCATGACATTGAAATTCAGCAACTTCAACCTAGGGGACCACAAGAATTAAAGTGTGCTCACCCCTCACAGATACTTGACTAGAATGAAGGGGAAGAACTCCAAAATTATCCCCCAACCATGGACTATGAACCTCACGTAGTCCACGATCCTGAATGTGATGAAGATTCCACATTTTGGAAGGCACCAGGAGGTTAATTTGTGTGTTAAGCTCCTGCTATCATGTTACCATGGCAGTTATATATGGTTAGAAAAACACATCACAGTCGATCCAACGTTGATCCATAGGATCACCAGATTGAGCATGCATGGACCCGACCCAAAATACTTCTA
>JASDQU010252898.1:16326-30010 GCA_032191745.1 Picea mariana
CTCAACCTTGAGTTAGCTTTTTAGTGGTCTACCAAATATTTCCTTAAGGAATATAACGTGCATCTTTGTTAACTTACATCTATGATGTACTTAACCACTTTCATAATCCTAAGCCTTCATGTAGCTATCATAGTTATATTTCATAGCCTACATACATTTCCATTTTTAAAATTAGTCATCTCAGGATTGTTCGCAGTCCTTCTCATTGTGATCTGCAAAGGCATAAACATTTGCCTCTTATCATGACAACAGAGCATCCTTGCTCGTTTACTCTTTCATTTAATTGTACTGGATTTTCTCGAGAATATGGAGTACATTCCTTTTAAGCTATCCTTCAAGACAGATCCTTCACGACTCTTCAAAATGGAGTCAACCATGCATCCATGTTATTCATTCAATTTTGGTAAGTGTAATTCTTGCCTCACATTTCACTCATTAGGGCCATCATGTTGGGCCTTTAGTATACTTATACTCTTACATCATATATGTGCATTACTTGCACGTTCTATATATCATTCATACCTTACTGGTATGGGTATCAGGCTTCTTAATATGAAGCTCATTCGTGCATTAACTCATGCATTATTCATCGTATTGGCTTACGCCCTCTCCTCACGTGACCACCAGCGGTGACCACGATCCGAATTAAAAGGCGCTTCGCATTTCGCGATTTCGGAATTTCCGTTGCAAGGAACTTTGTTTCCTTGATTCCTGAAATCCGAAAACCCAAAAGACCAAGGCTAGGGTTTTCTTGGATCTTTCATCCACATGACCCTTCGCTCAGAACCTGGGATCAATTCTCAAACATGCATCAAGATCCCGTGTTTCGACGAATCCGTGGACAACGCTCCATTGTTTCCCAAACTTCTATTCTATGCAGGCCCAACAATCTGGATCCCACGGTCTAGATTTCCACGGCAATCAACGGTCCTGATTAAATCAGTGAATTACCTGGCGCGACTTTGGGAAGTCTATGCTTCCATTTTCCCCATAGACGAAACCTCAAAGCTCTAGATCAACGACTCTCATTGATTCCAATCCAACAGATACTATTCCTCCTGAGCTTATTAGGTTTCCTACCGGACTAGTCTCATAGTCCTAACTCATATGGGTGTTACCCTCTCTTTATGGAAACGACCAACAAGGGTCACTCTTGGGAATTAGCAATAGTCCCAAAGGACTCCTCAAACAGGTTATCCTCATGGTCGATTCTAACCATTATTGGTCAGGTAAATCTGACCCTTCGTATTTTCACCAGTCCTCTCAATCATGAGGAATTGTATGCTCAGGGTTTAGTCTCTTAATAATGCAGAAATCATAACTTTCTAAGGATCCTACCAGTCCTTACCAGATTTCCCAAATCATGAAGGGATTCTTCATTTGGGTCTTAACCCTTATCTAACCAACCATCTCAATTGCAAGAGACTCTACCTACTTTAGTAGGTAGCCCTAATAACACTAAAACAGGACAACACTGTCCATGTCCCTTGTCTGGCTCGTGCAGCTTCATAGCACAATTTATTCTACCTCTTTCATTCGCACTCAAATCTTATCAGTGATAACGATCAGTGCATCCCTACTCCTATAAGAGTAGTTGCCATTTTAACAGAGGGGTTATAGAAGTTTACAAATTATAGTTTCATTCTGCAGTCCTTCTCCTTAAAGAGAAACGCAGATAACAATATCTTCTAACGCGGCTCGTGCCTGAGCCCAAGTAGGCCAAGTGTTGTAACCATGCTCTGATACCACTTTGTCACATACCCACTACCATAATCAATTTTTCGTTGATTTTCGCCGAATCAGAACCCCTGAATTACCCACTGAGGCCTAGTGCAAGCTAGCTCTTTCTCTCTCTCCGTTCCCATGTGATCGCGGGTCATGATCACAGTTCAAATAATCGCGGTGCCTCTTTGTATTTCGTGCCTCGGCGCTACAGTGATGTCGAATCGTTCGATTATGCAACCGCCGAACCCTGGCAAGGTTAGCAACTGGCCAATAGGGACGAGTCCCTACATGGTTGGCAAATGGCCATTAGGAACGACCCTGTCGCGCGGGTGAGCAGAGTACATGTGGAGAGAGGGGAAACATGACATGATGGGCAACGTGACAGGAGACGGGCCCCACTTCACACGCCACACCATTCCGGACCCCCCCCATTAAAGGTAGAATCGCAAGGGGGGTTCAGAATTCGCCTTGATCAACGACATTTAGGCGAATTCTGAANTAAAGGAAAAATGGCAAGGGGGCTCCGGAATGAAGCCTTATCCGTAGATCTGGGCGGGTGGACCTTGGTCGTCCAGATCTGCTCGCCACTTACCCTAAGGTGCATTCGTGCCCCAGCTTAAAGTCGACATCTCTTCCTCACATCTGACGGTCGTTATAGACCCTGAGATCCTCTGAAAGAATCTCGTTCGTTCATCGGGACTTATCATCACGAGAGTCCGAACTCTCGACCACGGGACTCCCGAATCCTCGATCCCCGGTTTCCCGATGTGGTTAATCTCTCGACACGTGGCCTCTTTAAATCAGACGGTCCAGATCTGTCCCGGGGTTTCCACCATGGAAAGTCCAGATCTCTCGTCACCAAGACTCCCGATTTCACGATTCCCGTTTTCCCGAAATGGGTAATCTTACGACACGTGGCCTCCTTAAATCGGACGGTCCAGGTCTGTCCCGGGGTTTCCACCATGGAAAGTCCCGATTTCTCATCACCAGGACTCCCGATTTCGCAATTCTTGTTTTCCCAAAATGGGTAATCTTACGACACGTGGCCTCCTTAAATCGGACGGTCCAGATCTATCCCGGGGTTTCCACCATGGAAAGTCCCGATCTCTCGTCACCAGGACTCTCAATTTCGCGATTCTCGTTTTCCTGAAATGGGTAATCTCACGACACGTGGCCTCCGTTATTCGGACGATCCAGATCTATTTCGAGGCTTTCGCCCTTATTCATTGGGGGTTTAACCCTCGGGTAACTCCTGACAGATCCAACGACTGTCGGGTTTTCCAGCCGAGATCTGACGGCTCAGATTGGTTCCTACCTGTGCATTCTTCCACGACTTCTTGGACGTGGAAAAATCAATGATCGAGATGTTCTCATGGACCTTGGGGATCTACGATCTCGATCTCTTCGCTACCCACAAAGACACAAAGAGACCAAGTGGTAAGGTGCTTAACACCCTACTTTCTCCTACCAATCTAACGGTCATGTGTGACCGCAGATTTCCCGACGGGATCTCGTTCGTCGATCAACACCTATTCAGGGTTAAGGTACTTAACTTTCCAGCTTCTCCTTCCGATCTGACGATCGTGAGTGACCACAGATCTCCCGACGGGATCTCGTCCGTCGATCAATACCTATCAGGGTTAAGGCACTTAACACTCCATCTTCTTCTTCCGATCTAGCGGTCGTGAGTGACCACAGATCTCCCGACGGGATCTCGTCCGTTGATTCAATACTTCATCCTTATGCTTCCATCTCGGGTTTTCAAGAGGATCGTTCCTCCTCGTGCAGGGTTACTAAGGCCTTGCGCCTTCACATTCTCTTTCCCAGTTCTTGATGGGCTTTTCAAGGAGGGTATCTCTATGGGGAGGGTTTTACCCAGGTACTATCTGAGGCAGATAAGGGTACCTTTCTCCCACGAATCAGACATATAGTCTGAATTAGATCAGTATGCATATAAATAGTGATTTATGAAGACATAAGCCATACATAGTCTTTCCATTATAAACATGCATCTACTAATACTGATCAAAACACCATACAGACATTCTTACTCTGAAATCATTCACCATTTCACAACTTATAAACATAAATGTCAGAATAAATATATATTTCAAGATGCTAGAGGCAAAACACTTATCAGAAATAACACCAGGGGTTATGCAAATGCTGAGAGGGGTGCTCATTTCCACCCAACCATAGGCTTAGCGACTCCTAGCGGATTTACCACTAGCCACCTCCGAGCTGAGACCACGATGCTGTGAGACTGTGTCTCTGTTTACCAGTGACCAGGAGCAAAGGTTACTCTCCTTCCTCTCTGTTATCGCTCACTCTGCATATCGCCAGAGTTCTCTTCCTCCCCTCGCGTCTGCCCCCAATCGCTTCTTCCCCACGCCTTATCCTCTTGCGAGGTTGCATGTGGCACGATTTCCCTCGCGTTGGTCAGGCCTGACGGCTCTACGGATGGGCGGTTCACCTCCCCATCCCTCATTAATTCCTGAGGAACCATCTACCTACCAGCCTGCGAGACATTTAATTCGGGGCCAGTGAGCCGCTTTTGGTTCTTCGGGCCAGTGAAGTCCAAATACGGTATTGATTCTCGGTGGAAGTTAACGCCACCTTTCCAGGTGCCTTACACCGCCATCGTGGTCTCTTTTTCTGCACATCCCCTCTCAACAGTCCTGCAATATAAATTCATAATGTTATTCACATTCATCGACCTTTTCCACAAGGTCCATTCACATCACATATTCACATTTCCAAGTTTTCCACAGTTCTGGCCAGTCTAGTTAGTTTTACAAACTAGGGGAAACAAGGTGTTACAGTGCTTACGCAAGATCTTCTACAATACTGTAGTTCTAAGCAGCATGCGCGTGAGAATTAAAGGCAGACTTTCAAACAATGCTCTTTGGAAGAGGGCGTCGAACTGTATCGAGACCTGGTCATTCGAGATGAAGAGGACCGTTGGGAGGTGAAGTCGAAGGAGGTTGCTGAACCAACAAAGGTGGTATATCATCAACTTTATACTTTGAGGAAGAGTAATCTTTGGCATGAGTAGTAAGTGTAACGTCATTCTTTTTTGAATCATCGGTACACATAAGGACATAGGAAGTGGTGCAAGGAGAGGGTTGGTCGTGAATGACCAATTCGGCCTGCTGTTGAGAAGGGAAAGGTTGGGACAAAACGATAAGTGTGGGAGGCTTTGTGGTCCCTTGAATGAACTTAGTGACCTTGGCATGTCTTGGACAATCTTTCGTGTAGTGATCATCACCACAGATAAGGCAAGGGTATGGGGGTTTGCTCTTATCCTTATCATCAACAGGTTGCGTTTTGGCTTTCTCAGATTGCGGATTATTTTTATCCTCCTTATTCTTACCCTTTCCTTTTTTAGATTTATTTTTGCTGGCCGGGGTAGATTGAAAGGAGTTAACCTCAGAAGTTTTGTCGGTGGAAGGAGTAGGAGTCAGAGCATTTTTAACATTAGAAGCAGTAGATTTGGGATTGGTGGGAGAGGCTTGCCTAGATTGAGGTTGAGCATGGAAAGTGCCAATCACACCATCAACCACATGAGAAGCAGCAGGGGTAGTTGAGGTAGCGATGGTAGAAGGACAAGGAGCATCAGGGAGCGAGTCATAAAGAGTGTCCATTTGTGAATAAACAAGATCTAGGTACTGAGCGCGACTGATCGCCTGTTCTTCTGTGACAACTCCACCCATGGAAATTTCATGAGAGATTTTATTCACAAATGATTTGGTGAACCATTCTACCAATAACTGATCGGGAAGGTCGAGTTTGATCAAACGTCATCTTCGTCTCCACTCATGGATGTGATCAGAAATATGAGTGGCTGAATTTTGCTTGAAGGAACTCAAAATCTCGGTTCCTATTTCATAACGGATGGGCAGTTGATAATGTGTGAGGAAATCCATGGCTAGGGTATTAAAGTCAGTGAAGAAGCCTCATGGTAATTATATATACCACTTTGCAGCTGAACCCATAAGAGTTCGTTGGAAGAGTCGTAACCGAATGGAGTCATCCATCAAAGAGTTGGACGAACACCAAAGGTGAAAAGCCATGACATGGTTGTTTGGATCTTCTCTCGATTTATCGTCAAATTTTGGAATGTCAGATGGTAGCTTCGTCAGTATAATGGGCCAATGGGGAGAATGTAGGATAGGGTCATTCAATATTCTAGACAAGTCAGGTAGATCCAAAGTGGCTAAAAAGGGTAACTGTCGATTCACGTGAGGGTACTAGTGACTTTGGGGAGGGAGTCCCGTCGGTATACCAGTAGGACCGTAAACAGTCTGCATGTGGGGCGAAGGTCTTAACAGATTCAGACGTGAGTGTGGAGGCATGTAGCCCATAGGGTTGTAATGATTAGGGATGTTCCCTTGGAAAGGGACACTATAATGAACGTTTGAACCCCAAATGGGATTGGAAGAACCGAGATATGACTGGCCCGAACTAGGGGGTATGAAAGATCTAACTTAAGGTTGTTTCCCCCCAGATGATTGTGGATTTCCCTGGATGAGAAGGTTCCAATACTGGGCTAGTGATCCTGGAATGTTTTGTCCATAGGGTGGGTTATAACCTCCAAGCGGGGGTTTCCCTCCAAGTGAGGATTGTGTCCCAATTTGAGTTTGACCCCCAAACTGAGTTTGCCCCCCAGGGTTATATTTCCCTCCAATAGGAATTTGATAACCAGAAGTGAATGATGGAGTAGAGCCTCTAATTGGATTGGAGCCACTTAGGACAAATCCTCCCATAAAAGGCAGATAAGACCCTCCGGAGGGGACCTGGGAAGGTGTCAGAATGAAAACGAAAGCAACATTGTACCCATGAGAAGTAAAAACTCCAGAAGCTCCGGATGGAACCTGGGTAGGAATAGGGATAGAAGTATTCAAAGAATTATACCCAAGAGGAAGCGACGGGATGGATCTAGACGAAAGTGGTGTGCCAATGGGAGCTTGGCTAGCCACCATATTCCCAGTGGGAATAGTCGTAGCATGTGGGACCATTGTGGAATGGGCCATCTGAAGAGGAATGGTCGAGCTAGGACCAACTGACTGTGTGTCTGAACCAACGAAGAGATAGCAAGTTGCACTAGAAAAGTGATCTAGAGGTATCGTGTAGGTAGCAGACGTTTCGGGCAGTTAAGAGACGACAGGTATATCAACACCTGCCCCCGAGCCGTAAAGGTCCTGCAGTGTAGTCGGGGTTCGAAATATGTTAGTGGTCCAAAAGGGATCCTCGTTTTTCGGGCTGGTAAGAGGTCCGGTTGGTATTCCAGAAGTGTCAAGAACAAGTTCTCCGGATGAATTCAGTCGGAGAATACGTCTCTCGTATCCAAGAGGTATTCGAAAAGCGTCTAGAGAATCAGAAACAATTCAAAAATTGTCTAAAGAGTCGGTTCTTTCTGCTTGTGAAGGTATGTTGTCCTGAACCTCTCTTTGTTAAGGAGAGCCCTCCGGTGGATTAGTAAGCAAGGGTCGAGAACCTTCTATATCTTCCGGGGGTAGTCCTTGCATCCTACGTGAACGACGTGGAAGGTCAATGTTGGTTGAACCAAATATTTTATGGAAAAAATCTATGGCCAACTATAGAAACAAACAACAATCGCTAATAAAATCTAGGAATAAAACCAAGCAAACAAAACCTTCTTATTTCAAATTCACTAGTTGGTGATGAAATCCAACGTTGCAAAGTCAAGACAAGAAAGGGCTAGGATAGAGCGGGTGGAAAAGTTACGTTGACGACCTGCTTAACGAACTTACACCCTGGTGCAAGCTCCCACACATAATTGTGGGTATACCCTCCAATGAACCCGAGTGAGTTTGGCCAACGTCGATTCCAGGTACCATGAAAAATTTCCCCTCCACAGTCACCTCATGTAAGACCCTAAGAAGATAGGCAACTAAGGCTACCAAGAACAACAATGATGCCTGGGGAAACAGTCAATAGTCTGATCCACGCGCAAAGGTAGGGTATCTAGCCCGAAATCAACTTGAGAGGCTTCCACTCATCATTGCGGGTATACCATTCAAGCGACCCCCATAATATGCACAATCTCTACACCGAGACCAACAAATCAGGGTGAGTAACTCTGCCAGTCTCAATGCGACCTCAGGTTTGACCCTTGTGTGAGAAGGGCTTCCCAGGACAAAATGTTGCAAATGGATTTGAACACTCCCTATCACAAGATGCTATTATGTGTTTTGTGCTTTGGAGTGTGTGTCTCACAGCCTATTCCAAAGCTCTAGCCTAGCTAATGTTGGTGTAAAAGATCCCTAGAAAATAAAAGTACTAATTGAATTTTAGATCTTGCAATGTTTTTTTTAGAGGCTATTGTTTACACAAGAGGGAGACGTGAATGAAACCAATGTTGTGTAAGACCTTGACCCAATAATATGCAAATAGAAATGAATGATGCAATCTTTCGTTCAATGAACTCTATCTACAGCAGGGAGAAGGTATTTTTCTGGAATGATGTAAGCTACGAAATGTACCTTCTTTTTCTTGAATGAACACAATTGCAAACAACCATAAACAATGATATTTCTCAATTTTCTCTTCTTTTGAATGCAAAAAAATTTCTTATGTATGATTACTTTAAGAGAATAAGTGATGTTAAGTCTTCCTTTCCAAAACCAAAACAAGGATATAATGAAGAAAGGACAAGTAATCAAAGAAAATTGATACACTCAACAAGCACCCAAATCAAACTTTCAATGAAGATAAAAGTAAAAATGACAAGAAAGTGTTTCATCAAATGTAAATGAAAAATGACTTTCCAATCATCAAGCAATCCATAAAATGTAATCAATCCAAAACTTTAATTCCAATCAAAAGACTTTTAATCAATCAAGCACTCAGATGCGAAATCAAAGATTATATCCTTATTGATAAAAATCAAAAGGTAAAACTGGAAAAAATGATTAAGAAAGGTGTTCGATCTCTGAAAACCAATCGACAACAAGTTTCAAACTCAGAAATCAGTCACATACTGGCATTAAAAGTTCCTCTCAGCTAGCTAAAGCAAAACTAGGCATCAAAAGATGACAAGACCCAAACCAAATTTTTTTACAGACGCCACCGCAACCTAGCAGTAGATTACAGTGCAGAAATCAAAGGTTTCCGCAGGCTAGCTGTGGGTAGGTCGCAGAAAGTATGCACTGGGACAAACAATTATGGTGTGGAAATCAAAAGTTTCCGCAGGTTGTGTATGGGTACAGTGCGGAAGTGTCTATAAACAAAATAAATTTGGAAAGAGGTCAAAAGGTTTAAGTGAACTTTCAAATCCAGAGGGTCTGGATGGATACCCCACAGACTCAGAGACTGAAATAAAGTGAAGAAAGGTAGGCTAAAAGAAAATGGCCAACAAAAAACCACAAACAAGTCGTTTCCCCAGTGGAGTTGCCAATTTTGTTATTGGATAAATCGGTGAATGCGAACATAAACTAATCTCCCTATATCCACCTGGATCGAGAACAAAACAAGACAGGACATGATGCTTTCCCTAAATTACAATCATTGGATTTACAATCAAAGAAGGAATGGATTCCATGCATTTAGATATCGCTTCCTTATATCTTTGTTGTCCCTGCTTCGCTCCGGTGCTCTTGTGAGATCAGATTTGCAATGACATAAACCAACCAGAGTGAAAGCAACAATAATAGATTCAATGAAAACCTAAACATGTGATCAAAGAGTCATGTAATAAAATGCTAATGATTTTATGGGAAAGAAACATGTCACCGTATTATATTAAGTAAAAGTGAAAGATACAACCAAACTGCCTTGATGTTGCAAGTTCCCTTTCAGCGGTCCTTTGTTCCAACACACACATACAGTTGCTCCGAATTTGTATGAAGATGGTCTACAAAAGCTTGATGGACAAATGGAGACCTCAAGCATCAGTTGCAACAGGATCCTTCACACAGTCTTCAGCCTATTCTTTTAGCAATTCTTTGCTCAATCTTGCTTAACCTTTTCCATGAGAAACCCATCATTATATAGGAGAAGGTGAAGTGGTTAAAAGGATGAGGATGATCCCACCAAATCAGAGAAGCCAGTAGGATCAAAACCATACGGACACCACCTCACATTCTAGAAGATTCCCCTTCTAGAAACTTCTTGAACTTCTTTCTTCTTTTAGCTTTCAAACGCCATCGCACCCTGCCTATATAGCAGCCTGCGGAAACCCCGCGAGCCAGGTATAGAGTAGCTTGCATAAATCAAGGATTTTCGCACTATGTACTACTGTTAGCCTAAGGCGTCATTCTAAAAACATGCCTTGTAGAGGAATAAATCAATCATTTTCCTCATGTAAAAGATTCTTTTGAGAGCCTGAACACATGTTTGTAGAATCATCATCAGGGTGACCAAAATAATGTGTAACAGGTACAAGAGGTCAACAAAACCCTTATAGATCGGGTCAATATTCTTCACACTCTCAAAGAAAAATTGGTCATGGCTCAGAATCAGATGAAGCAACAGGTTGATCAACATCGCTCTTAATACCATTTTGAAGAAGGGGATCAAGTGTTCCTTCGTCTATAGTCGTACAAGTATACCTCCCTCAAATTCGACCACCACCAAAAGCTTGCTCCAAAATTTTATGGCCTCTATAAGATCCTTAAGTGTATTGGTCTAGTGGATTACAAATTAGAACATCCAAGCCACTCTAAAACCCATCCTATCTTTCATGTCTCATGCTTAAAGAAAGTGGTTGGATCTAAGTGTCGTGTTCAAACTAGCCTTTCTGAATTGGATGAATAAGGTTCCATTTGGTTGCAGCCTAAGGCCATCCTTAACAAACGAGAGCATCATCTATGCTAGCACACTATGACGAAAGTCCTAATCCAATGGAAATATACACAACCAAAGGTTACCACATGGGAATCAACAACCATTCTGTAGCACTTCCCTCAACTCCAACCTCGAGGACAATGCTACTTTTAAGGGGGGAGGGCATGTTAGGCTCCTAACCTACCTAACCCCCTAAGTAGATAGATATGTTACTATCTATTGCTATGTATGGAGGCCATCACTAGTAAATAAGGCCGAGGTGGTAGTGTGAAAACAATTATTGTAAGAAGGCTTACTAGAAGGTTTTTCATACTAGAAAGTTCCTTCTCTAGAATGTTCATTGGAGATAGAAAGTACTATATAAAGATGTAGAAGCATTGCAAATTATGTATTGGAAATCATTTGTAATTTGAGCTCTACTTGATTGGAGGTTTCCCCCTTGAAGAGGCAAGTGAACGTTGCGTCCATATCAATAAAGGTATAATATTCTGGTTCATATTGTTTATTGTGTTTGCAAATATGTTTCTTTTACTAATAGATCTTAGTATTATTTGTAATTTATTCTCTGGATATTTCTAATTGGCACATCACATAATCATCTCTCAGTGACAAACATGTAATAATAATAATGAACGACTTATAACTCCATCATTTTACAGGTGAACCAAAGCATCCCTAACATTCATCATCGTTTTGACAAATGCTTAATTAAAATCCAATTCCACTTGTGGGTTATTTATATTGGACGTGCTTCACGTATTGGTATTTCATATTATGATTTTGAAATAGTGAAGCTGAGGATTCAAATTTCATTAGGTTTATTAGGCATTTATGTTTCTATAATAACTGAAAAAATGTTTTTATTATAATAATAATAATAATAATCTATTTTTAAGGTCACGACCAAGCCATACACCAAATTGGTGTACGAGACCCCCTTGTTTGTGGGACAAGGGACCCCCTCCGCGCAACGATTTGACTGCTATTAAAAAGGCTTCAAGTTGTAAAACTTTTTAATTTTGATTATGATAATAATAATTTAATTTAAGATCATAATCTAGCTATACAACAAATATTAATGTATGAAGCCCCTTTGTTTGCGGGACAAGGGACACCCCTCCACACACCAATTTTATTACTTAGTTTATAGAATTATACATACCCTACCCCCTTTTGGTTTTGAATGTGTGACCTCCAAAGAGTAAATGCATGTTCTTAACTATTAGGTCCACTCAAGTTGTACATGAATGACATTGTGTAGTAATGTTTTTAAATTCTATATCCCTCTCCATGTCTAAAGGGGAAGTGGAGGGTACAATTTTTTAATTCTTTTAGTCCTCTACTGGCATAAATAGATTTTAACAAATTGGTTTCTTAGAAAATCACAAAAGAAATACATTAAAATAAATTCCACTTCTAAGACTTGGTCACGTATTTCACAATTTGCCTTAACATTTTCCTTGCCTTGCGGTTGGTAACTTGAGTCCATTCTTTTGAGTTTGCTTGAACTGGCAATGTTGGCTCCCTTGCAGGCATGGTGTCATCCTCCATACCAGTCATAGCTACATTTCTAGAGCTTACACTATATTTTGTGAGTTTTGGGCTTGCCTTCTCTGCCACTTCATATGATCATGGATTTGTTTCTTTATGGTTAGAGTTATTGATTCTCAAGATTTTTGGGAGGGGAGGAAACACACCTTTCTTTCCCTCCTTTTCACTTCATTAACACTTGGTTTAAACTATAGAAGAAATATTGTACAATTTTCTTTCTTCTTAAACAACTTATCGAAGATTGTTGTTTTGCTAAGAATCAAGGTGTCTTAGAGACATCTATGGTGCTTTCGTGATTGACTTGATATGACTCTCTTGTTGGAGGAGGGGTCATTTGAGGGTTTGACCTAGGCTCTTTTTCCCGCTAGATGGTGTTGTTCTATATATCCTCTCAACTAGGGGCTTTTTATGCTTCCTCTTTCTCATTGGGGGGCTTCCTAGCTTGCTCAAGTTGGGACATTGGGTTGCTAAATGTTCTATGTTAAAGCAAGTTATGCAACAAAATGTTATATGTTCATTTAATCAAGGAGCTAGTCCTTTACAACTAATCTTAAGGTTGCTAAGAGACCTTTCAAGAAATCCATATCAACACAAATCCATGAATATATAAGGATATGCCTCTTTTTAGTTTCAACATTTTAGAAGTGGAACTTGCCAATGACATTGCTAATTTCACATAAAGATTCATAAGACCACAAATGGAGGGTACATTTGGAAGCCTTACCTAGATTGGAGTAGTGGATAGAGAATTTATTGATGGGTTGAGAGTAAGGAACCATGTTTTCATGTAGAGGCTAATGTGCTCCCAAAAATAGAGGCCATAGTTTAGGATGAGTCCCTTATTTGAGGATGAGTCAAATACCATAATGAAGATATCCTTAACACATGGATAGATGTAGGATTCTTCTTTGATTGATAGTTTCCAAGTAACAAAGATCCACTTGTGAAACAAACTCTGCTAATCTAAGCTCTACTAATCTATGTAATGTACATAGGGAGGATAATATGGGGTACCTAGGGAGGTACCCAAGTGGATAATGATTGTGATGTGGCCATAATTTGGAATAGGCCCACTTGGTAGTTTTTTGGTATTAAATAGGCCCACTATGTAGTTTTGAGGAAATAATATAATAATAATGGGTAGTTGGCATAGACCCTTAGGAATACTCATGAGAAAGTAATGTGGGCCTATTCCATGATTATGGCCACATTATATTTATTATTCCTTTGGGTACTTCCCTAGGTACCCCATATTATCCTCACTAGGTACATTACAATAGAGGCCAATACTCATTATAGTGACAAATCTTCTCAAGCTGAAGGTAAAACTTTATTTGCTCAAAGGTGCCAATGTCCACATGGATGGAGAGTGTTGTTGGGGTCTTTACCATTTAGATTTGACCTTGCGAGGAGGATTCTTAACCTAATGAAAGCCCAACAAAATTGATTGAGGGAAGGGCTACCATGAAGGATTTGCGAAGACTTTTTGAGACTATGCTAGTCAACCTATAACTGACTTCCATTGAGGACTCATGAGATGTGTCCAAGGAGTAAAGAGGAGGTAAGGGATGAAGTGCTCGAAGGGAGATGCTTGGCCATA
>JASDQU010252899.1:0-16088 GCA_032191745.1 Picea mariana
GGCATGTTAAGCCCTAATATTGGCTCATTACCCCTTAATTGGGGCATATTACATTGGTAATGTTATTTTATTTATGTCGACTTTATTTCATTAGTTGTAATTATACATCTTATTCTCCTATATATACCAAGGAGGCATTTTCATTTGGAATCATCTTGGAATTGTACATTTATGTGGGCATAAGGAGGTTGCCCCCTCGAAGAGGCTTATTATCTGAATTTCTCTCTTTTTCAAGGCATTGAACACTTATTCTGAGGTTTTTCTATGCTATATTGATATTTGGTTCTTAACACTATCATCAACACTTCCTGCCCAATCTACATCTATGTATACAACTAGATATAGATCATTCTCTTTTGGATACCATAATCCATAGTCTTTTGTTGATTTGAGATATTTGAATATTCTCTTTACTTCCATAACATATGTTTCCTTCGGTGCTTCTTGAAATCTTGCAACTTGTCCAACTGCTTGTATCGCATATAGTCTCAATGTTGTCACATAGAGTAAATTTCCAATCATCAAGCTATAGATTCTTTGATCTGCATCCTTGGATTTATCATCTTTGCTCAATTTGCAACTAGTTTGCATGGGAGTACTTACGGGCTTGCAATATACCATTTCAAACTTCTTTATCATTTATTTTATATACTTGGTCTGGGAGATGAAAATACCTTTATCTTGTTGACATATGCGGAGTCCCAAAAAGAAAGAAAACTCACCAAGTAATGACATTTCTAATTCATTTTGCATGTATTTACAAAATTTTTGACTCATCATGTCATCATCACTTTCAAAAATAATGCCATCAACCTAAACTCAAATTATCAATATATTATCTTGATTTACCTTTATGTAGATATTGTTGTCTGAGTTGTCTTTTATGAACCCTTGTTTTTGTATATACATGTCCAATCTTGAATACCATTCTTTGCAGGCTTGTTTGAGTCCATGCAATGCCTTCTTCAATCTACAAACATAATCTTCCTTTTTCTGACAGTAGAAACCCTTCTAGATTTTTGATGTAGACTTCTTATTCTAGTTTGTTGTTTAGGAAGACTGATTTTACATCCATTTGATATACTTTGATTTTATTGTAACATGCATAAGCCAAGATTAGTCTCACTGCTTCCATTCTAGAAACTAGGGAAAAAGTTTCTTCAAAATCTATTCCTTCAACCTAAGCATATCCCTTGCATAAGTTAACCTTTCTTAATTCTTGGTTACCTTTCCATCCTCATTCAAATTGTTTCTAAATACCCATTTTGTTATAATAACATTCTTATTCTTATGCCTTGGAACAAGTTCCCATGTTTCATTATTCTCTATCTGATCCAGTCCTTCTTCGGTAGCTTTGATCCAGTGTTCATCAGTGTTGGATTCTTCAAAACTGTAGGGTTCAACTTTGGACAACAATGATAGATATCTTTTTTTTGGTGAGTGTAAATTTCTTTGGGTTTCAACTCCTACATATTTATTCCCAATGATCTATTCTAGTGGATGATTTTTCTACACTCATCAGCTAGGAGTTTTGGGAGATATCTTAATATTTTGTTTGTAATCTTCCTCTTTCTCTTCTTCTTCTTCCGCTTCTACTTCTTATACTTCTTCTTTCAAATCCTCTTGTCCTTCCTGATTTTTTGAGTCTTTTCCTTATTCTTTCGTATTTCATACATTTGTCTCGTCAATATGTACATTGATGCTTTCAACTATTATGTTGAGTCTCATATTGAAACACTTGTATGCCTTGTTCTTTCTTGATTACGTGACAAATATTCCTTTGTCAACTCGGGAGGAAAATTTTCCAATCCTAACTTCTTCTTGTTTGATATAGCAGTTGCTTCCAAATACTCTAAAATCCTTCACATTTCTAGGTATTCATTTCCATAGCTCGTAGGGATTCTTATCATGATTACTTCTGAGCATTCATTTGTTTATGATATGAACTGTTGTATGTACTTCCTGTTCCTAAAACATGTCACCCAACTTGGAATCTTTCAACATGGTTCTGGCCATTTCCTGTACTATTGTGTTCTTTCATTTAGCAAATTTGTTTTCCTGAGGTGTCCTGGCTACTGAGAATTTCTTTTTTATTTCATGTTCTCCACAAAAATCCATGAATTCTTTTAATGTAAACACTCCACCATTTTCTGATCTCAAACATTTGATTTTCAAATTTGTCTTTGTTTCAACCATATCTTTGTATATATTTTGAAGTGTTCGAATTCCTTTGACTTCATCTTGAGAAAAAAAACTGTAGTCATTCTTGTGTAGTCATCAATTAGTAGCATGAAGTATTTTTCACCATTTAATCCATTTGTTCCCATTGGTCCAAATACATCAATATGTACAATCTCCAATGGTTTTTTCATTGACTACTCCTTTGATTTGAACTTGGTACTGGTATGTTTTCCCTTTAGACAATGCTTGCATAGAGTATTCACTATCTTTGAAATTTTAGGCATTTCTTTTACTACTTCCTTTCTGTTGATTTTGAGAATATTTTCACAGTTCATGCGACCCATTCTTCTATTCCAAATCCAACTTCCATTTACCTTTCCTAAGAAACAACTTTCTTTTCCAATTTCATTCAAAACATATATGTTGTTCGAATTCCTTATCATTGTCACCACTAACTTTATTGATCCTTCTTTCCTAATTTCACATTTCTCTGATTCAAACTGAAGTGTGAGTCCTTGATTGCACAATTGACTTACACTCATCATATTGTGTTTCATATCTTCGACCAGTAGAACATTTTCTTCCATGGAATATTTTCTTCTAAGCTTAAATGTGCCTCTACCTATAATTTTAGTTGAATGATTATTGCCAAATGAAACTGATCTATCTCTTTCTTTCTTCAAAGTTAGAAACATGTTCTTGTCACCTATCATATTCTTTGAAAAATCATTGTCAACATACCAATCACTTTTTCTATGTTGGCCTTGTAGATAAATCGAGCATTGATTTTGTTTTTTTTTCATATCTCTTGTGGTTCTAATAGATGATTTTTAATGTTCTACTTTGGTTCGCTGGGTGGAATAGTCAATCTACAATTTTTCGCTTTGTGCCCAAAATTGTTGCATTTGTAGCATTCTACTTTATTTCTCAATGAGACAAAACTGTTTTGGTTTCTATTGTATGCTTCATAATCTTTTTTGGGATAACATTATTTAAGTACCTTCCATAGTTTCTTCAGTTCTTGGAATAGACTCTGCAGTTTACAACTTTATGTCTAAAATTAGCACAATTAAAACAATGAACATAAAATAACCTTTGATACCTGGGATTAGATGATATTCTATGTGATGCGCTCCTTTTGAATTCATCTTCTTGAGTCTTCTTTATTTCTGGAAATTTTTTCTTTGGGGGCTTTCATTCTTCCTCCTTGAAAGAATCTTTGAAAGTCTATGCATAGCTTCTTTCTTCTTCTTCTTATTTTGTTGTCTTGGATATCAATCCTTTATCATTATGCACATGATTATATCTTAGTATGTATCTGTCAGTGGATGGTCTTTGAATGTTGATGATTTGATCCAATATTTTGGTGCTCTTCTGCTGCATATATTTCTTCTGAAGCTCCTTCCTTAAAGAGATTATTTATGCTTCTGAGATTCCAATCGTTTTATTCTTTTATTCTAACCGAACTCTAAGTATTTCCTCAATTCTTTTGTGTTCTTCTATTTTAATTTTTAGACTCGTGATCATTTGCTCAATTTCTTTAGAGTTGGAATTCTGAGATCCCTCTTTCATTTTTAACTCTGCCTTGAGTGACTTTTTTTTCTTTCTTTCTTTCCTAAGTTATTCTAATGCACTGATTAGATCTACTCTGAGATCGACTTTGGCTTCTTCTTAAAAATATTATTCAACATATTCTACTCATGAAGAGTACTCTTTCTAGGTCACCACCAAGAGTAGATAGTCGGGCTAAACAACCAATAATGAAGTGTAGGCCCAAATGAGAACACCTACCCAGAACAAAGCAACAACAAACTAATACATACAGTCTATGATTCAAAGGGTTAGTACTTCATTTAACTATCTGATATCAATATGGAAGCAATAGATATTGACGAGATCAATGTTTATTAATACAACAATGAAATAATATCAATTCACCAATAAATACCAAGATGATGTAGCAATCAGTGTTTCCAATCAATCCCTTAATCAATAAATTCTTTAAACCATCACCTAATTGCCTATAAAGAAAAACTTGTTGCGTCAAGATGGAATAACCAAGGATGACATCAGTGTTATTAGGGTTAGTAGTTAGTTAGGGTTTCAATTTAGCAAAGGGTTTGAGAGTTTGTTTGACCACTATCACTTCAACGTTGGAGGCCTAAGATCAGTGCCTAAGGGTAAATGGAATCAAATCAAGGGAGGACGCAAAGGTTGAAGGACAAAAGGATAAATACTAGAGGGAAGGGTTCTGAAGTGTTGCAATGGCAAGGCCCCAGAAACAAAACCGTAGGAGAAATAGGCTCACTCCGGTGTTTCTTAAGCAAGGCCTTGTGCTCTTTCCTCCTTCCTTAGGTTTAACTTGGAAAAATGGCTAGCATAAAATATAAATCAAGACACAAGAGTGAGGTGAGGGAGAGTGTTTCTAAAGAAAGGCCCTATCACCAAACCATAGAAGCAGGATGGCCCTAGGTGTAGATAACCTAGGCTTGGGACGTCTCCTTCTTGACTTTTAAAGGTATGGCTAGCACAAGGGAAGAAGCAATAAGAGTGTAGCAATTGCTAGGCTCTTCCTTCCTTCTTCATTGGCTGAAAATTTCTCTTTTAGGGGACATGAGACAACGACCTACTTGTGTGTGTGTCCCCTAGGATTTTAAAATCAACAAAGTTTATCATAAATGCAAGAATATAAGACTACAACCATTCAATTAAGAATTTTTGCAGAAAAAACACTTACATATCATGATGAAATATCATTGCAAACCCTAGTTGTAAACCTTCCTTCAAGAGAAATGCCAAAAATTCCAAGAAATGCCTTCCTTCAACAAGTGTGCCTTACTAAAAGAGAATAAATACCCAAGTAGGGCACAAAAATCAGATCTTACTAATGAGTGAGTGTTTTTGTTATCTGTGGGTGCCTTTGTAGAAGGCGAGTTGTACCTTTCATGGATGCTCCAAGCCTATTCTTGCCTTTATTCTTTTTCTTTATTTGATTTTTCTTCTTCTTTTTCTTTTTATTCAAGGGATAACCAGAGGACACTGCCTTGGCATGGTGACCAGAGCTGACAATGTTACTTAGAAGTACTTTCACAGAGATGATAAGGTTGGCTCGTGATGAGACCCCCTTTCCCTTGGCCATGCAACCAAAGGTCACTGCCCTGCTGTGGTAACCAGATGGTGGCAATGTCATGTTGTTAGGTACCCATGAACATAATAGGCTAGCTCATGATGAGACCCCCTATCCTCTTGGCTAGGTATTGTTTATTATTTTCCAAGTCCCTCTTGTTTCTTGCTGAGAGGATTTTTATTGCCTTCTTGGGGATCCCCGGGCAAGGCATATTGAGATTTTATTTCTAGGCCTTTATCTTTTACCAGCTGCTTTTACCTTCTGGGCCTTTAGCCCCTTCTTCCCATGAGATAAGCTGCAACCCCACAAACAGATCATCCTAATTCTTGGACAAGGGGAATGGGATAAATGAGTGGGAGATAAGATGGAAAAGTGGTAGCATGATGGGAGAAGATTATGGATCTTTAGAAATCCCCTTGGTGGCAAACCAAAACCATGGGTACAGGCTTGCTAGGACACCCTGTCAATCTCCCCAATCATGGTCAAGTGGGTTAATGTAAGATCCAACCAGTTGTTAGAGATAAAAGGAGTCAAATGCATATATCCAAAGGTTATAATGATCAAAAGTGACACATACCATGATACCTGGACCAATTACCTCATGGAGCAAGAGCCTTCTCTGATACAAGACCAAGCTGATGGTGATGGATGTTGTTGCTGCTGACAAGACAAATTTGATGAAAGAAGAAAAGGATGGGCCCTCTAGGGCCATGCTCAGGTCAATCCTTCTCTCGGTACTCCATGTCTAGGACCTATGGGCCTTGATACATGATACCCTAGTTATCCCTAGAAATCAAGGATAACATATACAACACATCTTCTCTCGCGCCTCCATCGTCAACTAGTTGAGGTTTATTTGCAGAAATTTGAGGGTAATTTATTTTGATTTTACATTTATTAGTCATATTAACTAATTGATATGACTAGTATTACCTCTCTATTTATATCATGTTCGAGTCATTGTGCATGTTCCCATTTTGCGCAGCAAGAAATTTAGAACAAACAGAAGAGTGAAGCCAACAACCCAGAAGAAACACCCAATGTTCAATGAGTATTAAGAAATTATCTTAGCAAGCATTACAGGTATGTATATACTAATGGTTTTCATGCATTTCACTGTTACATGTCCACACCCAACGCTTCTCTATACGCATGTTCAAAAGACATTTTAAATTGCAAGAACAATGCCTCCGAAGAAGCTTTCCACTAGGAAATCGTCGAGATCCCCTAAGCTACAAGAATCAGAAGTAGGAGAAGGATCCTCCCCGTCATTTGTGAGACAATTAGAATTCACTCCCAAGCCAGTATCTATCATTAAGACAATCACCAAGGATCCCTTTGTCCAGCCCCTAGATTTCAAAGACACGAAGGCAAGTATTTGAGCCAAGATGGCATTTCCTCGCTGGGAAGAAGTTTTCAAGAAAATAAAGAAAGAAGAACCCCTCGAATATACCCCGCATAGTGATCCTGACACAAGGAAGCTCGATGACGAGGTTCTCCCCAACACTCACAAGGCTTATTTGCACATGGTGGCAAGATGATCTCTGATCTTTCCTTGCATTGAGCTCCTGAAGTGCATCATTGACCACGTTGACACCCAAAAATGTTTGATTAATGATGATAACAGTGAATGCTTCAGAGTCTACCTGCCATCAGAGGTTCAAAGTTACTATAAGCTCAAAGATTCTAAGATAAAACTGAGCATTGATTTCATCCTGAGTTTCTATGCGTCACACGATACCAGAGAAATCATGTCGTCATGGTGGAGAGAAGACAAAAAATTCACAAACCAGACTGTTGGCTGGTATCCAACATCCAATCTCAAGGAACCATACATATATCTCATGGCTCTACTCTATAGGTTACATGAGGAGAAAGACTTCTCCCAATTTTTAGAGGCTTGGATGCCTCTGGATTTTATAGTCACCATTTTAGGCACAGGCTTCAATTGGGGTGCCATCATCTCCAAGAAGTTAAGCACCTGCATAAGACAGGCTCAGGTGCCAAAGGAGGGAGATACCCCCGCCTTCTACATGGCTGTGTATCTACTAGACATCAACTGTACCAGGAACACTTTCGCTAGGATGAACCTGAATTGGCACTCTTCGGAGCTCGCGGTCCAAGTATACTTCAGCATCCTTTAGGAAACTAGGTACAAGAAATACTATGATGTTATCTGTGATCAATTTATTGCATGCACATACTTCTTGATCTTCAGGAAAGAATTCCCTAGATTGTCATATGAAGCAAAGAAGGTTATAGCCAAAATTGGCCACTGGTATGTAAATGAACGAGAAACCTACATCAGGGTTTTTGGTGCCACAGGGGCACCCCAATTATTACCCATTTATGTTCTCAACTGGCTAGTGTTAGGGGAGATTCGTTATCAAACCATCCTGCAAGGATACAATGCAACTTTAGTAAAATACAAGAAGTGGGCTTTCATACCATATGGGTTTCATATAATATTTTTCATGGTCAAAGATACCATGCATGCTAAACAACTCGAGCTAGGTCAATTGGAATTTCGGTTCCAAATTGGTCGATTTCGCAAACATGATCCCAAGGGATTGGTTTTATAGCACGCATCGCAGGTATCATCCTATTGGCCCTATTCCCATGACCAGTTCAAGGATGAAATTTTTACTAAGAATGCTCAAGACTGGAATGTGGTGGCATCCAAGAAAGTTAATCCTCGAGGAACTAGGTTTAGAGCTATGAGCTACAAAGAATAGGCAATGTTTATGGAGTAGGAAGTTCAAGAAATTAGCCGACACCCAGAAGGAGCAGTTGCATATGAATTGGATGAAGGAATAAGTGATCTCGAATAAGACATTGAAGCTGTGGGAACTCATCGAGAATCCTTGGTACAAATCAGGGATCTCCCGGAAGATCAAGATGCACAAGAAAGGGGCACATTGTTACATCAGCAAATCGAGTTGTTGATGAAACGGATGTGGGATGACCCGTATCTTTTCATAGGACCTGTAGTTTCAACTATTGTTCAAAGTTTCTCGATGGAGTTGAATGATCCTAGGTCCACAATCCTCGACAATGTCCATGGGTTAGGAAACCTTGAACCCACAACATCGTTGATCGATCCTTTGAAAGAAGGGACAACTCAACTAGAGACAGGTCGGGTCTCGATAGAGACACAAACACCCAATCCCTTGAGCACTCTTATACATATTTACAGTGATGACGAGAGTCTGGAACCTACTCATGGCACCTCGGTACGAATCCAAGAGGAAAAAGGTCCCGAGAAAACTGCTTCCCCTAAGCCCAAGGTCCAAGACAAGTAGGTCTTACAAAAGGAAATAGGGTCCGAAGGTGGCCTCGACACAAGAGAGTCCGACAAATAGGAAGTAGAAGCAGGACTGAGTGACGAAACTCCACAAAAGAAAATCAACAATTCTACCGCTGAAAAGCAAGTAAGAAATGAGTCTGTACCCGATGCCTCCATTACGCCCAATATTCAAATCCCCGATGAACGACAAGTAGAGGTCGGATCTACAAAACAAAGTGAAGAAATTCAAGAGCCCACTCCTAAGAAAATATACACCATGGGTATCTTGAGAAACAACCTCACATGGGGAGATCAATAGATACTAGAACTGATAGATGAAGTAGCATACATCTATGCAATATCCTATGATCAAAAGAGGAAGGCCATCATTCAAAGGACTACGAAAAGGTGAAGGATCACTTTGGATCAATCCATCATGGTTACCACATAAGAGAACTTAATCATCACTACAGACACTCACACATCCGAACTGATCGGTGTAGGAAAATCCCTCTTAGATGTCACTCAGGATAGAACCAGGAGAGATGAAAAGAAACTAGCTGACACCCAAGAAGAGCTCGAACACCTGCACCATCTTGTCAAATACTATAAAGGAGCGACACAAACCATTGTGTATCTAAAAGATGAGTTCAATGGAGTTTATAATGAGTTCAAGAAGGAAAGGCACTTGTTAACCGAGAACATAGTCGAGTTCAAGGAGGATACTCTCATGGCACTCGTGACATGCAAAGAAATGGAGAGGTGGCACGAAAAGGCACAGCAAACAGTAGAGAGACTCGAATACATTGAGGCAGTTCAACAGGATTGAGAAAAGGAAAATCATGGAATTTGGCTAGTTGGCAAAAGTAGTCTCGACCGCATGAAGAAATCTGTTGAATACTGGGCAAAGATGACCTGGGACCCACACCGATAAATCCAAGATCAATGGGCCAAGTGCCATAAAAACTAGGGTAAAATTAATAAAGTGATGAAAGATGGTGGTCTCCCTAAATTCGACACCCCTGATAAATTCACTAACCTGAGCGATGTTTTCAAGACGCACTCCATACAAGACTCGCTTTGGGCTGAAGAGTGCACAAAGGTCACCGATGCAAAGCCAGGGCAAGTGAAAAAATTCACAGGACACTCAATTAGAGCTCGAGCCATGTTGCAACAGTTGAACTTCAGTTTGGTAAAGTGTCAAACGCATGCAATGGATATCAGAGGAGTATATGTTGCCCTTATGGAATAACATAGGTTCCCATGGGCTCAAAACTGTGAAGATCTATTTATCAGCTAGTCTGAATATGAAATAAGTCACCCTTTTCAAGAGACATCTAAGGTGGATTATTGAAATAAACTGTTGGATGATCACACCACGTGGAAATTTTTGTTTGACTTGAATTGTATTTAGTTGTTAATTGCAGTTGAATTTTATATTATAAATAGAGACATCGACCGATTAACCAAAGGTCGATGATTGTTGTAAGAACTCTTTCCTTTTGGTTGTTGATAATTATTTTGAGACTTCTATGAATTGAGAAGTCCTTCTAGACCAAATACAAGTTATTTTCATCTGATGTATGTGATCGGAGTTTGGATGAGAATTACTTCCTATCCTGTTTCAAGAATGATGCAGTAAATGAGTAAGAGAAATTGATTTTGTTGTCAAGTTATCTGGTGATATGTTTTGATGTTCTTTGCTTTAATGATGAAGATAAATCATTGTGTTGTTATGTGATGAATGTTATGGTAGATGAATTATTTTTCTTTCCATGATCTTGGTTACATATGTGTTTTTCTTTCTATTAGTTAGATTCTCAAGCAGTAATTGGATGCTCATTTGGTTAATGTATTATTACTAGGCCCTTTGGTATAGAATCACTGTCTGCATGTTTGAGCAGTGGGTTATCCCAAGCTCAGCCTCTTCCCAGTAGTTGAAATTCAATCCTGTTACTTGTCAAGTTGGCTTATGTTGACTTGCATCTCTCAAACCAGTCCCACCCAAGAGAAAAATACAAAACATTCCTACTTGAAGGGAGATCCTTCACAAGAAAACACAATTCCCATCGATAAATAGGTCAGATCGCAAGATCCGGAGAACCATTCCATCTCAAATGTTGCAGATTCTAATTGGGCCTTGGTGGTGGGTTTGGTTCCTATTGTTGAAATCAAGGGATTTAATACCCATCAACACAACCTAGTTTTGACTTTTTCTTGTTTTTCTTATTTGTCTTCTTGGATGTGTTGAAATTTGTTTCCTTTGTGACTGGGTTCTCCTATTATGTTATCATTTCATAGGATGTAAATATTCCATGTACCTCGTCCATTCTCAATGTACATATATATACTCTTTATTCTAGGGATGATATTTTAGGATCAAATATCATAGGAAGAGACCTCGGTACCTTTTGAAAAAACATTTATTCATAAACTTCTACTCCCAATTCCTTAATAGTATTAACTATTTCATCAACTCACGGAAGGTAGGCTACAATGTCTTCATATTCAATTGTTCAAACTTAGCTATGAAGATTTGAATCTTATCTCCCTTAACTTTGGCATATCCTTCATAAATGTTTTGGAGTTTATCCCAAAGATCATTTACAGTGTCACAATACGTAAACTTGACAAATATTGAATCAACTAGACTGCTCAGAATGGTACCTTTAGCCTTTGAGTTTTTTTTTGTTGAGTTTATTTCCATGTTTTTCAGTTGGGGGAGTGGCTAGTGTTGTATACCCATCTACTACTGATTTCCAAAGATCAAATCCTTGTGCCTGTAAAAAGGTTTTCATCATTTTATTCCAAAAGGTATAATTTTGACTGTCAAACACTGGCTCTCCAATCTTAGTGTATTCCATGATCTCCTTCTAGTGGGTAGACTTCTTCTTGAAGGACCAGATCTAATACCAATTTTTGGAATACTTAGAAGGGGGGGTGAATCAATATGAACATTTTTATTTCTCTAACCACAATATAAAATCTTCAATAATATTCAATAGTTTATCATTAGCATTCAATATATCATCAATACCATAATCCAGTGCATAAACAACACATAAACACAGTACACCGGAAGTTTACGTGGAAACCCAATGCGAGAAAAAAACATGGAATGTTTTTCTTATTTATGAAAGAGTAAATTCATTGGAAGCACCAACTTCCTATTTCACCAGCTACAACTTGAAGGAGGGTCTGACCCCCTATTTGCAGGATTCAACCTGAAGGAAGTTCCAACTCCCTAATTTAATGTCTCTAACCAGAAGGAGGCTACAACCCCGTTCCTTATCCCATCCAATCTCCTTGGAATACAAATGTATACCAATAACCTATCTATGTAACCGATAACTTGTTGTTGTTGTTGTTTCTTATATTTCTATTGATGATACTAATTTCGATATCTCAAGAAGACTGCAACCACGCATACCTCGTACCAAGATCCACAAGAGATTTCTCCCAATCAAATGATTATGAATCACTAAGACATATTTGTTCATGATTTCTTCAGAATACACACCCTAACATACATAGGAAGACATGCCTTCAAAATATAGCTAATGTGGGTTTTAGATATCTGATCTTCAACATTTTTCCTTCACAGGTCTGCAACCCATAGATTGGTTTCTCACAGGTGTCCGCTCTTTTCCCTACTGAAGCTCACGGATGTCCACACATATGAAGGGTGACCCAAAAGGTGAGGTACTTGGTCAAAGGGTGACCCACAAGGTGAGGTAATTGGTCGAATTAAACCCTACTCCAACAACTTTTGCAATTGCTTCTTCACTTCATTCGATTCTAGAATGAATTGTCTATACATCCCAATATTCGGCAATGGGGAGTCTAGAAACAACTGTATTTTGAGCTCCACTTCCCTCTTGGGTGGTATCCCTTTAGGCTCCTGGAGAACTCCTCCACATTTCTATAGCAACTCCTCCAACTATTGTTTCTTATATTTAATAAACCCCTCTAGGGATGCCTTCACTCTCATTGACTTATCATCAAACTGATTTGTCTTAAGAAAAGTAAAACATATTTCTTACCAAAACTAATCAACATCTTGGCTTGATTGGCACTTAACGGTGAGATATTTGACTTTCCTTTATGTGCATTGATGATGTAGGACTTCCCATACTTTATTAGTCGGTATTGGTTGTCTCTCTGCATGAATATTTCATCCCTCATATGCATGTAAGGGATTCCAAACACTACTACACATGCATCAAGGGGTACTACATCCATTTCCACTTCATCAATAAAATCAACACTTATAGAAAATGTAATTTTACATTGTTTACCCATTTTTTAATATTACATTGTTACCTTCATCTATGCATCATTGTTTACCCAACCCAATGGATAGGGTATAGGATGATTGTGAACCTCCAATCCAAGCTTGTTGACCAAATCTGTTGCTATGAGATTATCCTGTGAACCAAAGTCAAACAAAGCATATTTCTTGGTCTTCTTGACCTGAATATTGATGTGGAAGAGCTTGGTCATATCCTTATCTTCCTGGTGATGAAGGCTACTCAGATTCACCTCCTTTTGCACAAATGTGCATACAATCTTGTCATCCACATCCAAGCTACTTACAATCTGATCGCTTGAATATTTGGCTAGAAGTTTCTTTTTTTTTCCTTCCTTCTTGTGGTTCTTTGGGTTTAGCTTTGGATGTAGTTTCCAATATTTTTCCTCGGTGTGGCCATCATTGTTGCAATGATTGCTAGTATTTTTACTTTGTTGTGTAGTGGCTACTACCTTTTATATTTTCCCCCTTTCCACTTGGTATTTTCCTCCTTTGAATCTTCTTGGTTCTCTTTCTACTGTGAACCACTTTGTTTCCCTTTCTTTTGGCCTATGTTTTCCAAGTACTTTGCATGTACACATGCCTCATCCACTATTCTTTTCTTGAGAGAATCACCTGCTTTCATAGATGACTGTGTAAACCCCCTAGATACTTGAGGAGTACATTTGGGTTCTTGGGAGAGATACCCAATATGATGACCATCTTTCTGAACTCAGTGGTGTACTCATGTACACTCTTCCCCTTCCTCTGCCTAAAGTAGTGATACCAGATCGATTGGTCCTCTACATACCCAATAGGGTAAAATTGGGACTTAATGAGGGTTTTGAAGTCCTCCCACCTAGTTATTGGAGGATCAACCTCCAACCTAATTGTTTATGTATGGATTTGCCACTAGGTTAAAGCATGGCTCTCTAAATTCAATCTAGCAAATGAAATCTTCTTCTCTTCATATATATGGTGAATGATAAAATAAAATTCTAGTTATTGCAACCAGTGATTCAGTTTTAATGCATCAATATCACTTTGATATGGATTTGTGTCCACTTTTGCTTCCATTTGAATATGAATTCTGAAGGGTTCATGACACTTGAACTTGGTTTCATGACACTCGAACTTGGCCAATGACTCCTTTTCTCCCTGATCTTTCGATTTCCCCTCCAATTTGTTCTCCAAGTCACAACCTCCATAATCTCTGAATGGTTTCATATTTCTTGATAGAGATGCCATGATGAGTTTCATATTGTGACTGATGTTGGCATCTTGTACTTCCAACCACTCAAATATCTCTTTTGCTGGATCTCGAGGGTTATTATGAACAAACTCACCTACCATGGCTAGGGTTTATGTGCCTTCTCTTTAAGTCGATTCCTGGATCTTGCAAATTCCCAAAAATACCCAAAATAAAAACTTGATATGATAACAATATGATCTATAAACTACCGTGGATATTCCACTAGAACACTTCATCAGAACAGATCTAATAAAATATTGAAATATTTACTATTAAGGGTAATTTCCTTTCGATCTACAAAATATTCGGTTACTGATAAAATAGATAAAATGTAGAAAAATAGAGAAAGTTAATACAAATTCACACCATCCAAAAATAAACACAAGGTATGACCTAGGAAACCCAATATGGGAGAAAACCTATCTAGAAGGTGAGGTTGATCTACTCTCTTTTCTCTGGTAAAGAAATAATGCAAGTACAAAGAAAGAGGCACTCTCTATGGAGTTTCCTTTGACCTGTGAACTGTATGGTTGCTACAAAATCTCTCCTCCCTTATTATGCCCACGTAATACCACTCTTATATGTTTTTCTCATCTATGGAATAAGATACAATGCAAAAGAATGGAACTGTCTCTCCTCCTAGTAACCCAGTTTTTAACATAGCTCTATAGCCATCTAGGGATAGGTTTTCTTACTTCCTCAACCTTCAATTGTGATAATGTTTTGGACCTTATATAATTTTCTTAGAAAATACACTACGTGGCTAGCCCCACATGTCTAAGTAATGGAAGATGGCATGGCATCCACTCGCATCATGGTGATCAATATGGCATTTCAACTTGCGAGAGGCATAACTTTCTCATTCAAACTCTGATTGAAAAACGGTTTGCGTCGTTGGAAAGGTATCAACGTATAGAATTTAGAATCTCATTTGGAAAAAAAAAAATTGTTTTATGCCTCAAAATGGCTCCGTAATATTTATGATTGTTTTTTGGACCCAAATTTCCAAATTTGGACCAGCCCTGGAAATGGCCCCGCAATCGGATTCCTCCAATTTTTCCACCCAAAAAGTGGTAATATATATGAAAAATAATATAATTATCCAATCCATATAAGTGGCCAACCTAGTTCCAATAAGGAAGATAGATGGGGAGATTAGACTTTGTGTGGATTTAAGAAATTTAAACAAATATTCATTGAAAGACAATCACCCCCTACTTAAGATGGATCATATACTACAAAAGGTAGTTGGGGAAACAATGATAGATGGTTTCTCTATTTATAACCAAGTGGCTATGCATTTAGATTACAAAGAGAAGACTAATTTTACCACCCCTTGGGGAACTTTCATGTATGACAAGATTCCTTTTGGGATGATAAATGTAGGGGATACCTTTCAAAGAGAAATGAATATATATTTTTTTGGGAAAAAAGATAAATCCATATTCATATACTTGGATGACATGACAATATTTTCAAAACTGGATGAGGGTCAAATTAAAAATTTAAGACAAACTTTCATTAAATGTATATGGTTTGGCTTATCCCTAAATCCTAAGAAGTCTTAGTTTGCAATGAAGGAAGAGAAATTGCTAGGCCACATAGTTTCCAAAGAAGGAGTCGAGATAGATCCTGATAGAGTTGAGACAATTATTTTAGTTGTCTTACCAAAGAACAAAAAATAGCACTAGTCCCTTACATGAAAGATAAATTTCCTCATAAGATTCATACCAACTTATGATGAAATAATGAACAATATTATTGACATGCTAAAGAAGGACAATGAGATCAAATGGAATCTTTAGGCTAGGGATTCCTTTCAATAAATTAAATTTTTTTATGAGAATCCTCAGTCTTGGTTAGCCCTAATTATGATAAAGAATTTCTAATATTTTATTTTTCTTGTGAGAATACTATTGCATTTGTTTTATTAAAAAAAATGATGAAGGTCATG
>JASDQU010252901.1:0-14145 GCA_032191745.1 Picea mariana
GGAACAAATAAGTAGTTATATACCCTATGAAGTCATGTTGATTGGTTGAATGTTTGCTTCTTTGTAAACCTTTATGTTAATGCAACTTGTAATAGACAAATACCCTTTATGTCCTATGTACAGAATATAGAATAAGTTTAAGGGTTGTGCCTGCAACTGAAATCCTAACTATACAGGTCATTTGATGGATTAAATTCTTGTTTCATTTGCAAGTCTTTGCGTTTGATCGAGTTTTTGAAATCTTTGTATTTTTTTAATACAAATCTGTATGTTATTGTAAGAACTAAAATATTTAGGCCAAAGGAGCTTGTCAAATACTTTCTAATCAATGATAGGGAGGTCCACGGGATTTGGATTCTTTATGGGATGGATAGGAGCTCGAGAAATTGAGATAATAATATTGTAGACCAATGTAGTGCACAACTACAGAATTTCCTAGTTTCAACTATTAACCAAAACTTGAATAATTCTTAGTTGAGTCGATAAGACTAAAAAATCGTCGATCTCTGAACTGGATTAAATCTTATTTTTCCAAGGATAGGATAATTAACCATTGAAATTTCCCTTTGTAAACCAGTGAGAGAATGGCGTCGTCATGAAGTGTAGTGCCAATGTGGCAGATAGGGTTTCACTGGGGTGACAATTGTCAGCTCCTGGTTCACATGTGATAAGAGTGTGGGCCTTGTCAGGCTTGAGCCTTTGTATCATCACCTTGGTTTGTCAACCATCAAATCTACTGGCCAAAGAGATCTCAAGTGTAGATCTTTATAAAATATCAGGAGGGAGTGTAGCGTCCCCAAATACCGGAGCATCAGACCCTTGACGATTTCTAAGTCCAAACTCCTTTGGAAGTCCTGACACGCCGATGTCTGTAGACCAGGGTTCGAGCCCCTGGTTCCATGCCTTCAATTATAAGTGTAAACATGAGAGAGAGAGATAGAGATGGTGATATCAGGAGTGATGTGTTGCGCTAGCCTAGAATATAGGAGGTCAATAGATTGACACTTACCAGCATTTGATTCAATGGAAAGTCAAGTGTGGACCCTAGGTAGTCTTAAGCTTTCGAAAGAACACCTTAAATCCTAATCATCAAATATGGAAAGCGAGTGGATATAAGTCATAGATATCGTGGTGAAGGTCAGGGGTTGTAACCCCATGATTAATGGTCCTTAATCATCTCATAATCTTCAGACAATGAACCATGGGAAGTTTTAGTGTGCAATAGACCGATAAAGAGCAATGTTCTGGTGCTCGCGGTTACCTGGTGGTGACACATGTCTTCCTTAAATCCTATTCTATGGATAGATCCCACCATTGATCTTGATCACAAATTAAATTCAGACCATTGATTCCCCTTTAACTAAACCCAACTCATGTTGTGGACAACCACGGAACTTGGAGCATGTTGCAACCTTGGGCACCACGTTTCATCTCGTAAGAGGATTGTCACATCAACGTGATGTATCCTGACATCAGACCCTTGAGGCATAAAGAATTCCCTAATATGCAAGTCTCTCTAAAGGCTGAGATCCACCAAGATGAGAATCATCGATCTGTAGATCGATGACTCAACCTCCACCGTATGATCCCTTAAACCGCTACTACATTGGAGATGTGAGAGGATCCCTAACAGTCGTCAGATCTGTGCATGAGAGATCTCAACCATAGATCTCGTAAATTGGTGACCCTAAGAATCAACACAGTAATATGTCCCTTAATCATGGGATTACTATAATTAACCATCTTGTAATCCAAGGATGTCGGGCTTCAGATATTTTAGTGGTTATAGTTCATTAAGAAAGCCCTGATGTCCACTACCCAATGGTAACATGTCACGCCATTAATTGTGCCACGTGTAGTGACGTGAATGGTGCCACATGTCATGCATATTTGGCATATTTGGATGAAGGTCCAAGGGGAAAATGAGTGCCATGTGTTGTTGGAGCCTGATTGTAAGACCCTAGGTTCAATTTATCTAACCAAAAAACCCCTTCAGACACCGACCCTTCCGACATCACCTGCACGCAAGTGACTTCTCACATGAGGAATCTATTGGTGATATAGGAACCAAGTTTCTACATTAGTGAGGGATGGGAGGAGATCGTCTTATTCATTCTTATTTATCTACTATGTGTGCATTATCCAGTTTCTTATTACTTATTTAATTGGTGAATTCAGTTATATAGCACCATTATATCATAGATTGCAACATAAACTATTTGTTGTAACATTTATAACTACTGTGCAGTGATCAAATAGTAAACAGATCTAGTCTAACATGCATAAAGAGAACATTCATGAACAATCACATAAATCACACACATAAAGACACATAGTTAACGTGGTTCACCCAATTTTGGGCTACGTCCACAACGGGTGGCTTCTTTATTGTGTTTTTTGTTATCATCTGAATCTTGTGCACCACATTTACAATAGATATATCATGATATCAATCCCCACCCGACCTAGCTGCTCTACAATGCAAACCTCTCTCTACAACTTCTCCCTAAACAATCAGACATAGACTCTCTCTAATTCTCAGTCTATTCTCTCACTCTCTTTGTTGGCATAAGGGAAGACCCAGGGTTCAATTCTTTGACAGTGCACCAAAAAAACCCTAACTACCGGCCCTTTCAGCAACACCTGCAAAGAAGATGAAGTCTCACCCGAGGTAGAGGCAGGGGTGGTTGCAGGACTCCAGTGTCTGCAACCTTAGTTGGCACGTAGATCTGTGATTATAACACTTTAACAGAGCACTTAGCAGTTATATTTCATTAGTATTTAACCTTTGTTTACATCGCAGATAAACCCTAATTACAGAGCAGCATAGTATTCATCCAGATCTAATATATTCAAGCACTAAGCATATCAACATAGATCAGATCTAGCATCTTATTCACATCATTAGGCACTAAGCTATCATATTCATCTAAGCATACATCATTACACTAAGTAGTAATCATATAAACAGTAAAACATTCACAATGCACAAAGAAATCACAACACAGGATATACGTGGTTCACCCCCAGCCTGGGGCTACGTCCACAAACTCTTATCTTCCTTATTATCTTCATTCAAGATTCTTACAGGCACATAGCATCAAGATCCTACTCTGTAGAAGAAAGGAGAGTTGTGCTCACCTCGCCAGATCCTCCTTCCCTGAGCTAGGTTACAGCACAACGCTTTTACGCAATTTCTACAGTCACTTGCACTTAGCCTTGCAAGCTTCACACAGTATGCACAAAGCACGTACAACTATCACTTGCACTTAGCACATCATCACACAGATGTCTATATCATCCTTCGAGCCTCTTCTTACATCGCCTAGACATTTATTTATACATTACAAAATGGGCCTAAACATGGGTAAACCCATGGGCCAACATCCCTATACCATTACATAAGCCCAAAACCCAAAAATCCCTAAAAAGGGGCCGAGATTCCACGATATCTACTTCGACTTGCGCTCTGCCTTCGACAACCTGTCGAAGTCCCAAAATAGGTCAAACCTGACCAAGGATCTCCAAAACTTGGTCAAGGGCCAACAATCCCCCAACACTCACCTATGACTCATCCTGAGTCACTCTACTTTGGTTAGTTTTTCCTCAAAATCCTCAATCTTGGCTCGATCTTCTTGGACCTATTGTTGTGCCAAGGCCTCCTGCTCGGCGAAATCCTGAAGAATTGCCTCGTTCATAGGTCCTTCCATGTGTTTCTCAACTGTAGTGACTACTTTCTCTAGTTCTGCTCCTCATCCTTCAATCTCCTCAAACAGTTGACAAGTTGCATCCTGGACTGGTTGGAGCCTCTAAGTCACTTCCATGACTTTTCTCTATATGTCGTGGACTTGTTGTTGAACAGTGCATTTCTCCTGTGATATTTTCATTCTTTCAAATATATACAAGAGCTTAAACTGTGCCTATACCATTGTTTCTTGTTGCTTTGCCTCCTAGATTTAGGACTCCAGTGTCTTTAGTTCATGGTCTTAGATAAGTCATTCATAAGTATGTGCAATGTGATCATTGAGTTGTTTACATTCCATGGCAAAGGTCTTGATTATATCAAATGCACTCTGAGCAGTTTCTTCTCTTTGATCTTGTACATCCTACGGAGTGCTTGGCACTGACTATAGCTCTAGATTTGTTATTCTCTATTGAAGCTATTGAATGGCTTCAGCAAGCTTCACTACTTGATGCTCTACTAGGTCTTCCTCCTTTTTCTCTAAGCCTGTCAGAGAGCGAAGTACTCTGCTGACTGCTTCTTTTACTTCAACCTGCTCGACGAGCAGTTGTTCCTTCTCTCGCTAGATTTGTTCTTTCTCTTCTTCAAATTTTGATTGGAAGGCAGCCTTCTCCTACTACACAATCCTATGTTTCTCTATTACTTCCTCTTGTGCTTGCTTCAGGGCCATTGTGGCCTACTTTTTTTCTTCTTGTGCACGATGAAGGCGAGCTTCGGTCACATCATCTATTCTATGGAGTTGGGTAGGCTCATCTCCAAACTCTAGTTCTTCTGATGGTGGGGGCACAGTGGACACTGCATGGCTAGAGTGAAGGACCTGTTGTACCCCTCTAAATTCTACCTCAATTCTATCATACATGGCTACTTGTTTGGCTTCAGTGTTCTGCAAGAGGTCCTACGAGGCGTCTGATACAACTGCGATGATGAAGTCAAAGTTATCAAGCGCAAGTACAGTCTGCAACTTAGTCTTAGTAGCTTTGGAATTCTTCTGGGAAGTAGGTTTTGTGGGGGAAACCTTCCTTTTCTTAGATGTATTAGTCTCGTCAACGGGATCCCTAGGTGGTGTTACTTCACCTTGCTTTTTTTGATCTTCTTTCCCATTGTTTTCTTCTTTATCTACTTCATCGTTACCTCCTCCTCCAGGTGATTCCGAAGAGGTTTCTTCTGATGCACTGCTCAAGTTATATACCTCTTCTATCTTCTTCCTTATGTTGGTTCCAGGTGTGCCATACGCTTCGTGAGTGGCCTCCGAGCTTCTGATTTGTTCGGGATCGGAAAATTTTGTGGGGTCAACAGGGATAAGGAGCTCTGTAGGCCCATCCTTAGTTATCTCTTCTAGGTCCTCTTCTGTGAGCTTATAGTATGATTGAAGCTCTTCTTTACTCTCGTCTGCATGCGCAGTGATGTAAATGAAGTGTCGATCTGCATGGAATTTCATAAGTGGCCTGAACCAATGTAGAGTGTTCAGCATCATACAAGGGACAACTTCAATAGCCCTCTTTATCTGGAGATAGTATGTATGGAATACCACGTTCGACTGCCACTTTTTTCCCATATCACTCGAATACCAGAGTGTAGTGAAATTCACAGTGAGAAGCTTGAACGGATCAATGTCAGGGAAGGTCGTGCCTTCCGACATCTCCCAAGTTGTAAACACGATGAGGATCATGAGCCAACTAAAGTGGAACTCATAGCCCTGATCCTGAGCTTTGCGGCAATCCAATTCTAATTGGTTGACTAAGTACTTTGCCCAATTCATCCGGAGTCCTTCCACGCATTTTCTAGCGAGGTCAACAACAAACCCTGTGACCTATGTAGGTCTTTTCTTTCTCACTAGCTTCCTTGCAATCAGTTGGCAGGCTAGGCACACTACACCATTCTAGATGGAAGCTATATTGTAGCCTCACATACCCTTTTCTACATCGCCATATGTATCTTTAATCCTCTGTGTCAATGCATGGTCTGCATCCTTCCCTGGGTAGAAGTCTTGCAGGTCTAGTCCCTACATGCTCAATCTAGTGATCATATGGATTAGCGTTGGGTCAATGGTGATGTGTTTGTCTAGCCATAGATAGCCGCCATGGTAGCACGACAGCAGGATCTTAACGCATGTATTAACTTCCTGGTGCCTTCCAAAATGTGGTATCTTCATTACGTTCAGGATAGTGGATTGCGCAAGGTTCATAGTCCATGGTTGGGGGATTATCCTCGAGTTCGTCCCCTTCGTCCTAGTCAAGTACCTATGAGGGGTGAGCATGTTGTGGTTCTTGCGATCCCCTAGGTTGAAGTCATTGAATTTTAATGTCATGATCTTGTCTAGCTAGGTTTGAACTCCACGTATCCCCTTTGGGAGGTATGCAGTAACCATGGTGTAATCGAAGTCCCTTGGGACACTATCACGACTCATCGCACTAGACAGGGGCGGAATGTAGTCGGGTAGGATAGACGGGATCAACTTTGCATTTTCCAAGTCATCTCGATGCTTGGTTCTTTTCTCGGCTATGGCTCGGGATGGTCCAGATCCGTGAGTAGTCGACAAAGAGGCTTGCACTCCTCTCATCGATGAAGCTTAAATCCCTGCGTACATTACTTTTTCAGTGATTAAATCGATTATAACTTCTTCAATCAACTTCTCTATGGCACTGAGTTCATCTGACATGCACGCTCTCGATCAGATAACTCAGGTCGATGAATGCTCAATGTAATAGAAAATGTGTCGATCTCAGTAAGCACAACGCGGTAGCAATGAGTTCTCTCATTGGTGTAGATACAATTTGCAAAAGTATTCTTGGTGAAACAGTCAATGGAATAATTAGACAGCGATGTAATGGATCTCTCCAATGGGTGATAAGCCTTCATCAATGCAGTTCTTTCTGTTACGACATGGTCCCAACAGTCTGATGGCGAGCTTTCTGGTCATAACTATTGTTCTAACCGTTCGAGAGCGTTGGTCTAACGGTCATAATGCCTCCAACGATCAAATCACTCCACCATGGCGAAGTGTCAGTTTGCATTGTTCTGATATCCCAATGAAGTTCCAGTTTTTCAAACCTTCCTTCTACGAAGTTCCCTCTTGTAACTTTTCTAGCTTTGCTCTCTTCTTACTGAGCTTTCTAGCCTTTTTCCCTATGATATGCATCTTGGTATTCCTGTTTCCATTCTGATTCTTATCTGTACTCAACATAGTAACTTCATGTTGTTGAGATTATTTCATAGGGTTAAAGAGTAGTACTTCTTCTCTGTCTAAGGTAGGTGCTCTGCTCTTCTGTACAGACAGATATTGTAAGTCTTCCTGGGTTCTTTCATCTTCGACATCCAGATAGATGGTCCTCAATAGCTTTGGCTAGTCCTCTTGTTCTTTTAGTAAATGTGTTATCCTCTTCATCATGAAGTTTCTTAGTTCTTGCTTCTTTTGTTCTAGGGATTCCTCTTTTTTTCTTCTGGTTTGATCCTTCTCAATCCAGGTTTTTCCTAGTAACATAGCAAATGGGGATTTTCTCTCAATAAATTTAACCTCAAAATCTTCCTCTGTCGAAATTCCATGAGCACTCATAGATATCTGGGTAAGTCTTCCACATAGGGTTATCAACTTTCCTCTAAATAATCTTATTCCTCCTAATGAAGGACTCATAGAAGGCTCTCCTAAAATTTCCCAAGTTCTTTCTGTCATAATATTCACCTATGTTTCCTCATCCAAAACACAGTCAATGTCGAAGTCTCCTATTCTTATTTCTATTCACACTTTTTATTTAAAGCTCTCTGATAAGTTGATATTTTTGTGATCATTCAGGGTTTCTTTCATTCGTAGTAATACAGTCTCTGATTCTTTCTGGGGTTTTGCCATGGTCTTTGTTTCTTGGCCTTCCTTAGGGTTTTCTGGTCTCATGTTCATTCTTTCAATCTTAGAAATCATTCTAGGGCAATCCAAAACTTCATGGTCCATAGATTTACAACAAAGGAAAGTAGGACCTCTACTAGGGCATTCCTTAGCAAGATGTCCCGATCTTCTGCAACTATAGCAAAGAGTTATTCCTCTCTTTCTCTTGAATGATCCCAAACTTTCCTGTACTGTGCACTAGGATCACAGTAACTAACCTAGAAAAAAATATTTCTAGGATCCTGCATCCATTTTTTAGTCCAAACATTCTTTCTATGCATAGGAATAACATACCTTTCATTATTTCTATCAGATCTATTCATATCAAATCTTCTTTATTCTAACTGTGCCCTAGTTTTCAAGCTAGGAAAAAATTTATCAAACATACCTAGATCCATACTTTTGAAACAAAAATTTCCACTTATCTTACTTTTATCAAAGCACAAAGCTTTCATATCTTACCTCTTTAATAAATAAATAAATAAAAATTCACTGATCTTCCCTCTTTTCTTCAGATCTGCCTCCTTTCTTAGCACAGAGCTTTGCAATCAAGTAGAATACTACACACTAGGGAAACAAATCTACGCACGAAGATTTCTCTTTTCTTTAGTTCCCAACAATCACAGTTTTGAGTCCCAGCAATGGAACCATTTGTTGGCACGAGAGCAGACCCAGGGTTCAACGCTTTAACAGTGCACCAACAAAACCCTAACTACCGGCCCTTTCAGAAACACCTGCGAAGCAAATGAAGTCTCACCCGAGGTAGAGGCAGGGGTGGTTGTAGGACTCTAGTGTCTGCAACCTTAGTTGGGACACAGATCTGTGATTGTAACACCTTAACAGAGAACTTAGCGGTTATAGTTCATTAGTATTTAACCTTTGTTTATAGCGCAGATAAACCCTAATTATAGAGCATTGCAGTATTCATCTAGATCTAATATATTCAAGCACTAAGAATATCAACATAGATCGGATCTAGCATCTTATTCACATCATTAGTCACTAAGCTATCATATTCATCTAAGCATACATCGTTACACTAAGCAGTAATCATATAAACAGTAAAACATTCAAAATGCACAAAGCAACCACAACACATGATATATGTGGTTCACCCCCAGCCTGGGGCTATGTCCACCAACTTTTCTCTTCTTTATTATCTTCGGTCAAGCTTCTTACAGGCACATAGCATCAAGATCCTACTCTGCAGAAGACAGGATATTTGTGCGCACCTCGCCAGATCCTCTTTCCCTGAGCTAGGTTACAGCACAATGCCTTTACACAATTTCTACAGTCACTTTCACTTAGCCTTGCAAGCTTCACACAGTATGCACAAAGCATGTACAACTATCACTTGCACTTAGCACATCATCACACAAATGTCTATATCATCCTTCGCACCTCTTCTTACATAGCCTAGACATCTATTTATACATTACAAAATGGGCCTAAACATGGGTAAACCCATGGGCCGACATCCCCATACCCATTACATAATCCCAAAACCCAAAAATCCCTAAAAAGGAGCTGAGATTCCGCAATCTCTACTTCGACTTGCGCTCCGCCTTTGACGGCTTGTCGAAGTCCCAAAATAGGTCAAACCTGACCAAGGATCTCCAAAACTTGGTCAAGGGCCAACACTCTTCATGAACCCCTTTCTTCCCAACCCATTACATATTTATACATGGATTCTAGGGCTCAAAACCCTACTTTCTTATCCCCAAAACCCAATTACAACTCATTCTAACTCATTACAACTCATGTTGACTCGTTGTTCGGGTGTGTTTTTCCTACTTTTTCATCTACATATCGCTTTTTCCTTCTCATATGTTGTTATTCCCTCTTTTTCATGTCGAACTATTGTTTTTCCTTTTCTCCTACTTTATCTTCTTTCTTTATTCTCTTGATTTATTCCCTTTCCTTTCACTGCCAAGTATTCTTATTCTGCGCACTTCAATATTGAATGTGCCTTTACTACACTCTCCACTCCTACCTTCTCTTCTTTTTGCTATTACTGCGCACCTCCCCCACACTTAGTATTTTCCTCAAAATTGTATCCAAAATGTTTTTCGAACAACCCTCCAACACTCACTTATTTCTCATCCCAAGCCACTCATACTAGTTATGTCGCGCTTCTCCATACCCCCATGAATTTTTGGAGGGTTTGTCTCACTACCGTGACTTCGTTTTTTACTTTTGTTTCTTTCCAAAAAAATTCCTCTACAACCTACGTAGTTAGGGTCATAAGTTTCTCCTCATTTTCCTATGCTATTTGATTTTTCATGCCATGCCCAGTGGCCAATTCCCCAATCACTCTGAGTGCTTCGTTCTACATAGGTTCCATTTTTTGTGCAATCTTCTTCTTCTATGCCCGCATCTTCTCTACTTCATTGTATTTCTTTCTATTTGTAAGGATGGTTGTCATTTATTCAGCTGGAGGTAGAGTGTTGATGATTTCATTGGTTTTATGGGCATGTTCATGTGTTCTTATTATTCTATCCTCGATCTCCTTTCGCTCTTGATTCATTGTAAGATGTGTCCAAATATGCATACTCTTGTCACACAACCTCATGCATTCATGGTCTATACTCTTAATCTGTGCCATTGATGTTTTCCTTGTCCTTGCCCTTTACTCCCTTTCCTCAGGAAGTGTCCCTAGCATGTTGCACATTTCCAAGTCTCCAATCTTGGTACGGAAGCATTTAATGACTTCACCGATTCTTGAGACGTATTCTTCCATTGTGGCCTCTACTACTATTGGTACTTCGAGGATCTCCTTATACAAATTTTGGACAGTCTTTTGTATCCACTCTGTCACTTTCTCGACCTTGTCATTCTCTTTTAATGATTTCTCAGCATTTTCCTGTAACACCCTGTTTCCCCCAATTTGTAAAAATAACTGGACTAGCCAAGAACTGTGGCAAACTCAGAAATGTGAATGTGTGATGTGAATGGACCTTGTGGAAAAGGTTGATGAATGTGAATNCAGGACTGTTGAGAGGGGATATGTTGAAAAAGAGACCACAATGGCTGGAGAAAGGTGGTGGAAGGCACCTAGAATGGTGGCGTTAACTTCCACTGAGAAAAATACAGTATTTGGACTTCACTGGCCCAGAGAACCAAGAGCGGCTCGCTGGCCCCGAATTAAATGTCTCGCAAGCTGGTAGGTAGATGGCTCCTCAAGAATTAATGAGGTATGGAGGGATGAACCGCCCATTCGTAGAGCCGCCAGGCCTGACCAATGCGAGGAAAATCACGCCACACGCAACCTTGCAAGAGGATAAGGCATGAGGGAGAAGAAATTGGGGGCAGACGAGAGGGGAGGAAGAGAACTCTGGAGATACGCAGAGTGAGTGATAGTAGAGACGGGGGAGAGTAACCCTCGTTCTCGGTCACTGGCAAACCAAGACATAGTCTGGCAACATCATGGTCTCAGCTCGGGGGTGGCTAGTGGTAAATCCTATCAGAATCGTTGAGCCTATGGTTGGGTGGAAATGAGCACCCCTCTCAGCAGTTGCACTCACTTCTGGTGTTATCTTTAATAAGTGTTTTACATCTTGCATCTTGAAATTCATATGCTGACATATATGCTCATAAACTATGAAATTGTGAATGATTATAGTATAAGACTATCTGTGCAGTGTTTGGTAAGATAGGGTAGATGTATGCTTGTAACAGAAAAACCACACATGGCTTATGTTGATAGATAAATTTATTTATGTGTAAGTTGAACCAAGTTATACTTCCAATCCATTCTAGGGAATTTGTTTCCCCTTATCTGTCTCCAGGAATTCCCTGGAATAGATCTCTCCACAAAGATACCCTTCTTGGAAAAGTTTACGAAGAACCTAGAAAAAGGACGTGAATGCACAAGTCTTGGCAACCCTGTACGAGGAAGAATGATCCTCTTGAAATCCCAAAGTAGCAGCGTAGGGATAAGTATCGATCGATGAATGAGATCCCATCGAAAGATCTGCAGTCATTCACGACCATTAGATTGGCAGAAGAAACAAGGGCGTTATATGCCTTACCCCTTTTCTTTTATCTTCAAGAGTAGCGAGGAAATCGGGACCATAGATCCCCAAGGACTGTGGGAGTATCTGGATTGTTGGTTTTTCCCCGTCCAGAGAGTAGGGGGAGAGTGCACGATGTGGGACAGATCTAAGCCATCAGATATTAGATAGAAAACTCGACATTCGTTGGATCTGCTAGGAGATGCATGAGGGTTAAGCCCGCATGAACAAGGGCGAAAGTCCCAAGAGAGGAGTCAGTATCGGGGATTCAGAGTTCGGGATTCTGGGAGTCTTGATGGCAAGAGATCAGGACACTCCATGGTGAAAGTCCCGATATAGATCTAGACCATCCATTCGTGAAGGACACATGGTAGAGATCGAGAGTCCATTGGTATTTCGGATACTGGGGATTCGAGTTGACAAAGGATTTGCATCACAGGGGGTCGCAAGTCGCGAAATCGTGAAATAATCTAGATCATCCATCCGTGAAGGACACGTGGTGGAGATCAAGAGTCCATCGGTATTTCAGATACTGAGGATTTGAGTTAACAAAGGATTTACGTCACTAGGGGTTGCGAGTTGCGAAATCGTGAAACAACGAGGACCGTCCATCTGAGGGAGGATACGTGGAAGTAATCTAGGATCTCGAGAGAATGCCAAAAGAAAGAGCCCATCAGGATTTCGCAAATTGGGAGTTTGGGAGTCCCATTGAAAAGAGGTTGGACTCTCGTGATTGATAAGTCATGAAACTTCGACTGGTGAACTCCCAAAATGTTAGCATATGTTTAAGTCTCGATTAACGGACGAGGTCCTCTCGGAGGATCCAAGGTTCGTAACAACTGTTGGATTTGGGGAAGGAACATGGATAATATTTCCTCTACCCCTCTTTGCCTTTGTAAGCAATGCACGAACATGATCCCTTCGGAGGATCCAAGGTCTGTAATCGCTGTTAAATTTGAGAAAGAGACACAGGCATTAATGCCACGAACCTTTTTCTCTTGCAAGAGATGAAGGAATCGGGACCGTAGACCCCATGGTCCATGGAAGTACCTGGACCGTCCATCTATAGAGTATACGTGGTTGTTGGTAAATGATTCAGCGTTTCGGCACCTGGGAAACCAAAGGGCAAGGACCCTTGTCTTCGCGAGTCGCGAAATCCCAATCACCGAAACCTCGAAATGGCATGAGGTGTGAATGAGATTAAGGAAAGCCGGGATTTGATCGTGACCATTGATCATCCCAAAAAGATCATGACCTTTGATCTTGGTTGAAGTTCGTTGCCGTTCATTGAAAGGACACGTGGCTGTCGGTCGACATTTCGGCATTTCGACATCCAGGAAACCAAAGGGAAAGAAACCTTGCCTTCGCAAACCACGAAATCCCGATACCCGAAATCCTGACGTGCTTGGTAATAGAAAAGAGAAGTCCCGAAGGAATCTAGACCATCCATCAAAGGAGACGCGTGGTGAGCGGTTAGAGTTCAGGGAAAAGTCCCGAAATCCCGTGGACTGTTGGATCCACAATCCTAAGAGTCGACGATCTCTTACATGAATTCCCATAACAGAATTCGGGGATTTGAATGACAAAGAGTCTTGGAGTCGTTGCATTTCGAACTCCCGAATACCAAAACCCCGGAAGGATCCATACCGTTGAATCAGAAGAGGCTTATGGCCATCAATCTCCCTTTGGAGGGAAAATTTTCCATTCATTGATTCGAGCTTCGGGGTTTGCAGAGTTGAAAGACTCGACGTTCTGGTAGCATTGAGTTGCGAAGTGAAAAAGGAAGCCATACTTGTTCGACCTGTGGTCATGACCCGCGATCCTATGGGAACAGACGAGGGAAGAGCTAGCTTACGCTAGACCTCCATAGAAATTTCGGGGGTCTGATTGTTGAGAAATCGACGTAAAATTTGATTTCCATAGTGGGTATGTGACATTTTCTCAACCTCACTCTTATGCTTCAGTGCTCTTTCAACTTTTTCTTCAACTTCACTCTTCTCTTGGAGAGCACTTGTAAAATTTTGTTTTTTTTTTCTGCCTTCTCGTCTATCACCTTGATCAACTCTCTACATGCTAACTTTGCATGGATCCTTATCTCTTGCATAATACTAATTTGAAATCTCTATAATAGTTTTGTAGGCATCCATGAAACAAGTATGTTCAGGTGACTTATTGTTTTCATATGCTCTTACAGTTCTTATGTCAGGAACTCGATGGCATCTAAGTTAATATTCAACACTTTGTGCCCAGATACTAACTCTGACATAAATGGATTCGTAGTCCATGTTTCCTCAATAGGGTTGATTGACGGTACTTCACCTAATCATTTCTTTGGTTCTATCCACATTGTCTCTAATAGTTTTTGTATCGACATTAACTAATCCTCCACCTTCTGGTGTTGTTCATATTGTTTCCATGTTGCTTCTTCAATGGCCTCCTCTGTGGAATCATGTGCTTGGTATCTAATTATATCCTTGTCGTCATTTGCAAGAGAGTTCAAAGTGTTGGAACCT
>JASDQU010252904.1:5903-16143 GCA_032191745.1 Picea mariana
AGAAATCAATGAGCAAGAAGATGAAAGCAAACTTCTTACCTGTACTTACCTATTGGTTGGAATGTTGGGTGTAGTCAAACAACCAGTGAAGCCAATCCAACAACATTCCTCAATACCTGCCTTTATGCTTCATCATAAACCAAAATAGTGATAAATCAAGCACACAAATGTCATGGGTTAGAATATATATCATATCATCGGAAATCTCAAAGTCTAACTCATGGAGGCGAGTGGGAGGGAAAAAGTGATCCCAATACATACTCTCAGGAGAGTGCTCAATCCATCTTAGGAATGGATTGTGAAAAGTCAAAGGTTCATGAGACTGACTCGAGGAATCTGAATGCTGGCTACCTTGGATGTCTTCACAACTTGAGGCCTGAGAAGGGATTAGCAAAAACTAAAAGGATGACTGACCATTCCTAAAGGGGAGGCTGGAAAACTGTGATAATAGGCTTCTTCTTGAGGCACTCAACTTTCCCCTAAAATCCAGAATGAGGTTTTTCCTTACAGGAGACTTGGGATAAGGGACATGTTTCCAAACCACACCTTCAATGACATAGTGAGGTAAAGTGATCAAAGGGGGGTGGAAAATCTTATCACAAGTATCCTGCTTCAGGGAAGTAACTTCCTCATTTTTATCAATATCCGGGCATAACGTTGGTTGATAACTTTTTTCATAGGATAAATCTAAGTGCTCAGATGGATAGTCATCAAAGTCCTCAAGGTATGATTGAAAATTAATCGGAGAGCGTAGCATCAAGTCATCCTTGGGTGTCTTAATAGAGTCAGGTTCTTGTTTCCAAATGTCAAAATCATTAGTAACTTCATGTGATAAATGCAAAGGCAACTTTTGGAAAGGACCATCAATGTCGTACATGGGATCGACATCATATCCAATCATATCCCATCTACGTTTCCCGACATGTATGAATTCATCAAAATTATCAACAAAGTCATTATCTTCATCATAATATGAAGGGGTTAAAACATCCGAAACTTCTTCACCTTCCACATCATAAAATAGAGAATCATTAAAAATTTGGAAAGGGAAGTAACTCACCTTGCTCGCTTCTTCCCGTGTAGGAGCTTCATCATCTTCTAGTTTGTCCGAGGGCTCCATTTTTTCTTCACTGTTTGAGTCATAGAATAAGGTATCATCAAAAATTTCGAGAGGAAAATAACTTACCTCATTCTCTTCATTTTTTGCAGATGGAATATGATCTTGGAGAGCTTTGTCGGATGGAGGAGCGGTTACTGGTGCTTCATCCTCATAATCTGCCTTTCTAGTCACATCTTCATTGCATTCTATTGGATTATGGGAGAGGTCTTGCTCCTCTTCAAGGGGTTGATAATGATCTTCATAAACCTCGTCTTTTATATCAGAGGATTCTTGGTATTGATCATGATATGCTTTCCTGAGATCTTCTACAATCTCAGTGGTGAATCCTTTGCCGTCTAAGGCTACCATGATGTTTTGAAGGACGTCTTCATATGTTTGGCAATGTGGCTTAGTAAGGTTTATAAACCTATTGATGAGGTGTATGAAAGATGATATACCCCTGTCCTTGCAACAACTCTTAAAACGATCTTGTAAGTAGGATGGCAGAGTGAGTAAGAACAATTTTATAATAGCATCCTCTCCTCCCAATTTTGTTTCGCTCATATAATCCAAAAAATTTACATCACCGAAAGAAACACAATCACAAGGTACACAACATTTTATCCTGGGAAATCCTCATGGGGGAGAAAACCCAGCAAAAACTTCCTCAATGATAGATTTCCAATACAATGCCAAGACTAAGACCCAAAAATACCAAAGATAATTCAAGACTGAGCATGCGCCTCTCTTCTCCTTCTTGTAACTGCAACTAGCTTCAAAAGATGCGCACTAGATGAGCGACTGAGTGAGTGAACAAGTGAGGCGCTATCCTCACTTATAAATACTAGTTGAGGAGGCGCTAGGGTTATGTCTCTTCATCAAGTAGGGCCGACTTTTTCCAAGAGTGGTTAAAACCACTTTATAAACCCTAGGGGCCGACTTTACAAATACCACCATATAATTATGGTTTGACCAATCCAAAAAAGGGGATTTGGTCTTATACAAGACCCGACATGATCAATCCACAAAAGGGGATTTGATCTGTAAAATAATAACTTAATTATGATTAGAATATTCTTTGAAATTACAATATTTCAACACTCCCCCTTAACAAGAAGGGTATTCTACTGACATAACCCAATACAACATCATCAGGAGAAAGAGAGGGAAGCATCCTTATCATCATCTGGAACACTGATTGGCATATCTACAAATCATTGAAATTTTTTCTCGTCATCAATATCATCATCCTTCACACCATGGAGCTGGAGTAGCATCATCATCATCATCATCAACATGAAGATGAAACATCAACATCAATTGCATGAAGCTAGTACGCCATCATTAACAACACGAGGCTGATACAACATCATCATATGGCAACAGAATGAGGCAGGTGCAACAACAACATTTTGTGGTACTCTGACAAACCGTCCTTACCGGACCTTCAGGATCTGCCCAGGAATCAAACGATTCCCTAGGATATAAAATCCTAACAGAGCTACCACGTGGTACTCTAACAGACCGTCCTTAGCGGAAATTCGGGATCTGTCCAGGAATCAAAAGATTCTCTAGGATATAAAATCCTAACGCAGCTACCACTACTGACCACAACTGGCATATACATGCACATGTACTCTGACAGATCGTCCTTACTGGACCTTCGGGATCTGCCCAGGGATGATTGATCTCCTAAGATATAAAATCCTAATGGAGCTACCCGCTATTGGTCAGGATACTCTAGTATCATCAACATCACTCCCCCTTTCTAGGGAGGTCCTTTCGGACTATACCAAGCTTGTCTCGGAAGTACTCAAACTTCACACGAGACAGAGGCTTGGTCAACACATCTGCAACCTGCTCATCTGTGCCAACATACTGGAGCTTTATAGCTCCCCTCCGCACCATATCACGAATGTAGTGAGACCAGATTTCTATGTGCTTCGACTTATCATGGAACACTGGGTTCTCTGTCATCTTTATACAACTCTGGTTATCACATAGAATCACGGTGGCTTTAATCTCTAGATCGAACAGACCTGTCAACAACTTCTGAAACCATATGGCTTCACAACTGGCGGAACATGCTGCAATGTATTCCGCTTCTGCCGTACTGAGAGAAATACTGGATTGCTTTCTGCTTTTCCATGAAGTCATGGCTGACCCACGATTGAAACAACATCCTGAAGTGCTCTTCCTATCAGAAGCACTTCCAGCCCAATCTGAATCAGTATCACCATGTAGTTTGAAGTCACGATCTCCAGTATAACAGAGACCATAATCCAACGTATCCTTAAGGTATCTCATCACATGCTGTACAACTATCAGGTGAACACGTCTAGGCTCTACCAGATACTGACTCAAGGTGTTCACAGCAAAACATATATCTGGCTTGGTATTTGTCAGATACATCAACGAACCAATAATTTGTCTGTACAGAGTAGCATCAACCAATTCTGACTAAGTATCAACCAGGAGCTTCAAGTTTGTTTCCATGGGTGTGTTCATGGATTTACATTCCAACATGTCAAATCTCTTCAGTATTTCAACTGCATACTTCCCTTGGTTAAGGAAGATCTTCTCTGGACTCTACCAAACTTCAAGACCTAAGAAATAATGCATCTGGCCTAGGTCTTTCATCTCAAATTCTGCAGCAAGCTTCTTCTTATACTCTGTGATAAGATTTTCTTCTCCTGTTAAGAATAAGTCATCCACATACAGTGGTAATATAACTGGCTCATCATTCATAACCTTGAAGTAAAGGTTAGAATCATCTTTACTCTTGGTAAAGCCCAAGCTCGTCAGGAAACTACCAATTCTGCCATACTAAGCTCTAGGAGCTTGCTTCAGCCCTTACAGAGCTTTCTTCAACCTATAGACATGAGTCTTCCTATCTTCAACTTCAAACCCTTGTGGTTCTTCAATAACACCATTTAAGAAGGTTGTTTTCACATTCATCTGGTGTAACTTCCACTTCATTTTTGCTGCAAGAGCTATGATGGTTCTGATAGAAGTGTATTTGGCTACATGAGCAAAAGTCTCTTCATAATCAATACCTTCCTTTTGAGAAAAACCACGAGCCACAAATCTTGCTTTGTGTTTCTCAATACTTCCGTCTGCTGCATGTTTTGTCTTGTATATCCACTTGGAAGATACCACATCTTTGTTCTTTGGTCTGGGAACTGCTTCCCATACATCATTCTTTATAATGGACTGGTATTCTTTTGTCATGGAATCCACCCATTCTTTCTTCTGAATGGCTTGTTCAAAGCAAGTGGGTTCCTTTTCTATGAGATCACACATCAAAGCCATATAGCTGGAGAATGGCTTAGGTTTCTTTCTTTGTCTCATGGTTCCTTCTGGGGAACCATACTTCTCTCCATCTTGAATAAGTTCTCTCGCCCAAGATGGCTTTCTCTTGTGAGAGATCATCATATGGGGAGGTTCTTGAGATTCTACTATATCATGATCTTTTGGAATCTCCTCATCAGGGGTAACTGTAACTTCCTTCACGGGTTCTACAACTCTGGGAGCTATAGGTTCTTCTTCATATACTTCTTCAAGATGGTATTTCCTTGATCTCTTAAGTGTTGCATCTTCATCAAAGGTTACATCTCTCCTGATCTCAATATGATGGTAACCTGGTATGTAAATTCTGAAGGCCTTAGAGACCTCACAGTATCCAACAAATATTCCCTTCTTTCCTGAGGGATCGAACTTAGTTCTCTTTTCTTTTGGAATGTGTACAAATACTGGACAGCCAAATATTTTGAGATGGCTTATTTCTGGCTTCTTTCCGATGAACATTTCTTCGGGGGTTTTGAATCCAAGGCACCATGGGATAGTTTGTTTTGGACATAAACTGTTGTTCTTGCTGCTTCAACCCATAAATGCATTGGAATATCTTGATCGTGAATCATAATCTTCACTGCTTCCATAATTGTTCTATTCTTTCTTTCTGCTACACCATTTTGTTGAGGATTATAGGGAGTGGTGAGCTCCCTCTTAATCCCAACATCTCTGCAAAAACTTCCAAATTCATTCGAGGTGTATTCTTCTCCGTTATCTGACCTGAGTATCTTGATTTTTCTTTCGGAGAGGTTTTCAGCCAAGGCTTTGAATTCCTTGAACTTTTCGAATACTTCATCTTTTGATTTCAAGAAATAAACCCAAGTCTTACGAGAGTAATAATCAATAAATGATACATAGTATACATACCCACTTATAGAGGTTGATGGCATTGGACCACATACATCTGAGTGGATGAGTTCCAAGATTCCTTCTACTTTACTGTCGCTCTTTGGGAAAGGATTTTTTATGTTCTTTCCTTGTGCACATCCCTTGCATACACCTTCATGATCAACCTTAAATTCTGGTAAACCTGTGACTACTTTGCTTACATATGGTAAGGCTTTGAAGTTGATGTGAGCTAGTCTTCTATGCCAAAGTTCACAAGGATTATCAATAGAATGAGTTAAGGCTGTATCTGAGTGACCTTTTAACTTGTACAAACCTCCTTCTTCTGTTCCAATGACAACTGTATCTTCTATAGTTTTTCCTTTAGGCCACATAAGAACTTCACCATCTATGAATGCAACCATGAAAGCTTTCTTATCTAGAGTTGAGATAGAAAGTAAGTTCTTTTTCAAACTTGGTACATAAAGTACATCCTTCATTCTCATCGGAGTTCCTGAATCCAGTTTGTAAGTGGATTCTCCCATTCCTTTGATAGGGTACTGATAGTCATCTCCAAGTGAAACTTTCTCGGGGAAGTCCTTTTTTGTAAGGCTAGAGAGAATGTCTTTTTGACCTGTCATGTTCTTAGAAGCACCACTATCTATGAGCCAAGTATCCTCTCCAGGTATCACAGATCCTGAGAGGGCGGAAAACAAAACATAATCTTCAATTTCTTCTTTAGTCAACTTTTTGGGTGGCTCATCATCTTCAGCTGCATGGGCATGATGTCTTTTGTTATTTCTCTTCTTGTATTCTTCCTTTTTGGCAGGACAGTTCTTAGCAATGTGTCCCATCTTATCACAATGATATCATTGATAAGAGAAGTCTTTTTCCTTTCTTTGACCCTTATGATATTTCTGGAATCTCGTTGGAGGGTGAGATTGTTTGTAATGTTCTCGAGCCGAATGTTTTGCTCATAACACTAACTGTTTACTGTTGTTATGTTTGTTCATGTGTTGTTTCCGTAAGATGTGCATGGGATTATTCAATATTGATAGACCAATAGATTTGAAGCATACAATCATAAACAAGACAAGAGATATAAGAACACCAATAGAGAATCACAATGCCAGATCTAACCTTTATTTAGATAGTAAGGAGACCCCGTACACAATAGATCTGCAAATCTGGAAGAAAGCCCCAATAATTAAAAAATGGGCTGCTAGCCGATACAATAAGAAGAACGATACAAGATAAATGCCTCCCAAAAGCTGTAAGAGAAGAGGTCCAAGCCTCCAAAGGCCACCAACAAGCATATCTGATTGAAGATGGAAGAAACTGACCAATGCACTGTCAAACCTCCCCAACTGGATGAGTTGTGCCCTGCTCTGGATGCTTCCAAACCCTCAAGTTTTGGCCTACCCTCTCCTGACCTCCAAATCCTCCAAAACTCACCCAGAATATAGATCGGGCTGATAGAAACCTCTGGATCCAATCTCAAGCTAATCTGAGCAATGCTACTCCTCCAAATAGGCAATCCCTAAACTAGATTATGCCCTTCCTGGTTTGATAAAGTCAAAGAGGGTACGTTCTCCCCTCTAGGAACCTCCAAATGCCACCAAACTCTGTCAAATCATAGATCGGGCCACTGCTACCCAGATGTTGAAGTCTCAAGCCAATCTATGAATATTTGAGCCTCCAAACACTGGAAATCCCTTTCTGCAAAGTGCCCTCTTTCTCTTCAATTCGTGCCAAGCTCACAGAAATAAACTGCAAGGATAAACTCCTCTGGAATAGACCAGGAATGATGCCAGGGACCCTCTGAAGAGAACCCAGGTGTTACTTTTTCCAAATGCCTCCTACTTCCTCCAGATCGAACCAAAACCTCCAAGATGGTGCGCCCCTAGTTGGAAACCCCCCTGGGTTGCGCCCTAGCCTGGTAAATGCCTGTAGAACCAACCTACAACACTGTAGAATGGTGTGGTAGGATTATTTCACCACCGGGACCAAGCCTAGATTAAGGAAGGTGGGATCTTTCACCACCGAGTTGATCTCTAGGGTTTAAGACTCAAAACCCTCAAAACTGATTCTGCTCAAGAGCTCCAATGCAAATAAGATAATAATCCAGAATGAATAAGGAGTGCGCCTTGCCCTTTCCTTTATAGCTCCAATCTATTCCTCCATTGAGTTAGTTTTACCCCTAGGGTTAACTCTTAACCTAACTCATCTTTTCTTTTCCTTTGTCGAGTTACCCTTTTTCCACAAAGTCAACTTAACTTTAGAATATTACGATTCCTGGTTGACTTTGTCCCCAATATACCTGATACTATAGTCTAGTGGGGAAAGCTAGACCACTGAGTCTCTCCAACCCTCTTCATCAAGAGGTGGGGGACATTACATTGTTTATGAGAATGTGTCTCCTTTTGGAAATGAGACCTTTTCTTACCTCCTTTAGTATGAGCATCTAGGGCTTGATCTTCATCTCTTAATAGTACGGCTTCTCGATTGGCCAATCTTGCTTCTTCTTGAACACATTCTTCCCATAGACTGTCAAATTGGAGCTTCTCTTTTCTTGCACATACAGTTTGGATGAAGGAACCCCANGTCTCCAATTGCTTCTAACTGTTCCTTGAATTGAGAAACCCTAGAGAAATAGTCATGAAGTGTTTCTCCTTTCTGCATCTTTGTATTCTTGAGTTGGGTTCTCAGTTTCATCTTCCGATTGATGTTCTTTCCTTCATACATTCTGGTTAGGGCATCAAACATATCCTTTGGAGTATTCTTAGAAGACACTTGAAGTATCAAGTGGTCTTTAATGGAATCTGCAATTATTCTTTTGGCCCTAATCATATCCTTCTTGTACTTCTCTTTGGTTGCTTCTTCTTCGGGTTTCGGTACATTTTCTTTTATGAATTTTGCAAGGTAATTCTCTTCAAGAATGAGTCCAATTTTGTACTTTCAGGCACGGCAATTTTCCACACCTTCTAACTTGTCAACAAGCTTGGTGCTTGCAGACATCTTGACCTGGAGCTAGGAAAATGACCAGAAAATGAAAGTGCTCAGAAACTGAATCTAAACTTACCAGGAGATGCGCTGGGCTGAGGCGAGTTGGCTAGAGTTGACTGTTTCAGAAAATTCCAAGTTTTACCCCTTGAAACTTGACCTGCACACTTTTGGACTCGTACTTTTGGTACCGGTTTTGGTTTCCTGGTTTTTTGGTACTAGCCAAAACTAGGGTTTGACTTTTCGGCGAATTTGGCCACTGAAAATGTGCGCTCAAGGTGCCAAAGGATGCGCTAGGGTAGGGCACACTTCCCTAGATGGTTTTTTGTTAGAAATTCCACTTCAGTAAAAAGCCCTAATTTTCTTGTACGACAACAATGACGTTTTTAGATACCCAGTGACAGGTGCTCTATTCAGTCAAGGTTTGATACCATGTTAAGATTTAGTGTTGCTATTAGGTTATCAAAGCATTTTCAAAATAACAACATAAATAGGATCATTGAAAGAAACACAATCACAAGGTACACAACATTTTATCCTGGGAAACCCTCATGGGGGAGAAAACCCAGCAAAAACTTCCTCAATAATAGATTGCCAATACAATGCCAAGACTAAGACCCAAAAAACCAAAGATAATCCAAGACTGAGCATACGCCTCTCTTCTCCTTCTTGTAACTGCAGCTACCTTCAAAAGATGTGCACTAGATGAGTGACTGAGTGAGTGAACAAGTGAGGCACCATCCTCACTTATAAATACTAGTTGATGAGGTGCTAGGGTTATGTCTCTTCATCAAGTAGGGCCGACTTCTTCCAAGAGTGGTTAAGACCACTTTATAAACTCTAAGGGTCGACTTTACAAATACCACCATATAATTATGGTTTGACCAATCCACAAAAGGGGATTTGGTCTTGTACAAGACCCGACATGATCAATCCACAAAAGGGGATTTCATCTATAAAATAATAACTTAATTATGATTAAAATATTCTTTGAAGACAATATTTCAACAACCTGCACATAAATGGATTAAATGCTTACCTTTGTTTGCAGAAAGGTCGAGAGAATTAGTTGAGGACCACTTGGCTGCTTTTTCAAAATTGTTGGATGATTTTGAGGTGGAACATGAGGATTTGGCAATGATGATGTTTGTGTCGACCCTTGAGGGGGAGGCACGAACATGGTACAAATCCCTTTCGGATGCCTCCATTGATGGATGGGATTCGTTCCAAGAGAAGTTTATTGAAAGATGGGCGAATAAGGCAGACAATTCTTCCTTAATTAATGCTTTTACTCATATTAAAAAGAATGGGGATGAAACTGTTATTGATTTTAATGCTCATTTTTCAAAAAAATATTATAAATTTCCTATTACTATAAGGCCTAATGATGCTTGTGCTTTGATTTTTTATCTTGAGGCATTTGATGTCATTTTGGGTGTTTTTCTCAAGAAGAAGGAACCTCGAACTTTGGAGGAGGCCCAGGTTGCTGCTATTAAGTTGGAAAGAGATTTTATGGAAGCCTATGGCTTCATTCCAATCCATGACTTTCAACTGCCGATTGTTAAAGCAGTGCAGGAAGTCCGTGTTATTGAAGATGAACAGGAGGTTATATCCCAATCTTAGATGATCCAGAACCAATAGATGCACCATTTGAGTCACATGCGGAGTTCCAAGAAGATGAAGGTGAAGATTTGAATACTCAAGAGTGTTCATTAGTTCCTCCCATTAGTGAAGATGAAAAGTTTCAAGAGGAGGAACCACAAGTTAACCATGTTGAGATCAATCAACAAGATTTTTCATCCTTGCCGATCACAGTAGTGGTCCAAGAACAGTTTGATCAGACACCATTGCCATCCTAATACACACTTGCAAACGTGAGCAAAGTCCAACTCACTTAGTGTGTCCTTGGAGGCACAATGCCTAGGTTCCAGTCAAGGTGACAGTGTGGACTGTGAACCTAGG
>JASDQU010252905.1:0-16184 GCA_032191745.1 Picea mariana
ATTTTACATTGATATAACATTTGAAGAAAAATGATTATAATTAACCTATTACTGATTCACCCCCCCTCTTAGTAATCCAACAGTGTTGACCTCAAAATAATTGTCACCCACAACCTTGGTGATAGTATAAGGACCATAGCAAAGTGGATGGAGCTTCTGATGGGGCGCTGTAAGGCATTATTTCTGCAAATGTAACTAGACCTTGTCTCCCACCTGAAACTTGTGAGGTACCTGGTGTTGATCATGGTGTTGCTTACACTTAGCATTATCTTTCTGCAAAATCTCATGGACCTATTGGTAGATGTGTTAAATCTACTTAATGAATCTGGTGGTTTTGTCGGCCTCATATTAAACATGGGAAGAATCTGTCTGTGTTGTTTCAAGAGGTAGTGCAACATCAATGGGACCCAAAGGTTGGAATCCCAACCCCACTTGAAAGGGGCTATGGCCGATAGAGCTATGGAGAGCCCTATTGTGGATTTAATGAACATAGGGAAGACTTTCATCCCATGTATGTGGATGCTTAGATTTATACATGTGCATGATGTGCACAATCATTCGATTGGCGACCTTTATTTGGCCATTGGTTTGAGGGTGGAAGGAAGTGGATTTAGTGAGTTTGGTGTCCAACAGTGACTAGATACTTGTCTAAAATGTGTCGAGGAACCTGTTGTCCCGATCAGAGATGATGGTCTGTGATATCCCAAAATGGCCCCACACTCGTTCGAAGAATAGCTTGGGAGTATTCGCCATTGTGATACTCTTCTTATAGGCGGTGAGAATGGCCATCTTTTAAAACTGATCAACCACCACAAATACACAATCATTGCCTTGCTTGGTGGATAGAAGGCCAAACATGTAATCCATCGAGATGGATTCCAAAGGCCTCTCGGGAGGAGGAAGAGGGGTGTATAAGCCTTACTTCTTGATGGCTAGCTTGGTCTTGGGACATGCAGTGCAATATCATATATACTTGCTAGAATCTTGTCAAAGTTTTGGCCAATAAAAATGTTTATGTAGAACGACCACAGTTTTCTCCACGCCAAAATGTATTTCCATCTGACTGTAGTGAGCCTCCCAAATTATATTTGCACGCTTACTTGTAGAAATACAAAGATGGCTTAGATGGTATAACAATTTGTATTGAATGTTAAAATCAGTGACATTCACGCCTGTACCCAAGAGATGATAGGTGGTGGTGAAGTTTGGATCTTGCTGATAAACTTGGGGCCACTCAGATGCCTCATGCCCACAGGAATGGAGCATGGTGGTGATTCCAACCACAAGAGGTCGACTGAGGAATTCAAAGACACGATTTGTGCTCCCTGTCTTATACTTGATGTTGAGATGGAACTACTGTAGGTAGGTGGACCATTTCTAATGGCGGTCGTTTTGCAACTTCCCCTGTGTCTATATGAACTACAAAGGCTTATGATCAATGTGGATGATTGTCTCCTTTCCAAAAATGTAATGTTCCATTGATGCATAGAATTTTATAATGGAATACATTTCCTTGTCATAGGTGGGGTATTTCCAAACAATATCTAAGAGTGTCTCACTATGGTATGCTACTGGATGACCGTACTAAGTGAGAAATGTACCTACAACATAGTCAGATGCATCAGTATCAATCTCAAATGGTTTTTGTAGATCAGGTAAGGAGAGTATTGGATTTGAGAACAAGATTTGCTTCATATAATCAAATTCTCATTGTTGTGCCTACCCCCACATGAAATTTTCCCTGCCACCACCCTTGGTCACTTGGATGAGGGCCCATGCAATACGAGAGAACCCAACACGAATCGTCGGTAGAAGTTGGAAAGTCCCAAGAAGCTCCAAAGCTCAGTTAGTGTGGTCGAGGCTGGCCAATCACGAATGATTTGGATCTTAGTTGGATCCACATGTACCCCATGCTCATCAACAATTTATCCCAAGTGTTGGACTCTGTTCATGCAAAAGGAGAATTTTTCCAAGTTGGAATATAGCTTGTGTTGCCGCAAAGTGCTCAAAACCTGTTGAATATGATGCATGTGCTCCTCCCAAGTTCCATTGAAGATGAGGATGCCATCCAAATATACCGCCACAAAAGAATTGATGAAGGGTCTCAATACATCATCCATCAATCTCATGAAAATGGCCAACGAATTTGTTAATACAAAGGGCATGACCAACCATTCAAAGAGACCTTATTTAGATTTGAAATTTGTCTTCCATACTGTTATCACTCCAAGAAAATCCTTAGGGTTGTAGACTAAGGATGCTTGGTAACTTAAAAATAATGTGTAAGTATTCTTGGAACAATGGGATCCTCAATGATTAATGTAATAGACAACTCATCTTACATCCAAAAGAAACAGTGCTTTCAGGAAACAATAATCAGATCAATTAAATTTGAAAGGAGAGGATGAAGAACACTAATCTTGATTTCCAAATACAACTGGATGTAGGGCTTAATACAAGATAGAAAAGAAATCCTTCACTTCAAGTCTATGAGCTCAATAAAGAGATGACAGTCTTCATAAGCTAAGATAAACTGAAATAAAGTACAGAAAAGGAAACATGAATATTTCTGATATTGAAAGAGAAAGGAGATTGTAATTTTATTATGCAATAAGAGTCTATACAGTAGCACAAAAATGTTTTCCCAGTTTGAACCCTTGTCTCTTAGAAAAGATAGGCATTTATAGCCTCTTACAATCAGTTTTTAAGATCCTGAAAACTTGGATCTGTATCTAAAAATAGCAAATCAAATTAACTAAGATAATCGATAATAAAGACTAGTGGCTAGGCTAGCATTCGAACTGTCTTCCATATCAAAATTTGACATCTGTACTTCATCAGCTTTTGGAATATGTTGTGTCATGAAAAGGGTAAAGGCACCTGTCTTTGTAGCTGGATTTCTTCAATTACTCATAGTCGAAACTTTAGGAGGCCGATTTAGCATGTGGTTTTCAAAATCTCCAAGAATCTCTGATGGTGAGTATTTTCTAACTAATTAGTTAACCCTTTAATTCTCTGGAACCTCTTTAAATCCTTTGAAAATCGCCCTGCTCCATCTTTAGCTTTCAAAAATTATTTTTGTGCTTTCACCAGCTAACTCGCTTTATGATTCGCTGGTTAGCTGGTGAAAGCTCTGTCTTTCACCAGCTAACTGGTCGTAAATTAACCCTTTGCGCTGGTGAAATATCTACTTTGGCCAAAAAGGAACTTTCACCTCCAAAACTGTTGTTTTATCAAAAACTCAGCATGTCTCTGCTTTATCTCCTTGCATATTCACAACAACCTGGGCTAGCACTTGCAGATCTGGGTGTGACTTCTGTTTCTGTTTCAATTTTCCAATCTTCCTCTTAAGGCGTTTTGCTAACCACCATAGACTGTTATAGTATTTGGTAATTTTCTTCTTTCTCTTCTTATCCTTGACACTTTCATGAGCCAATTTCTCAAATGCAGCATTTGTTTCTGCGAAATTATCATACAGAGTTTTGTATCTCTCCTTGATTACTCTTTCTAAGACCTCCTGTTGAGCAATCACTTCTTTTAGTTGTTTAATTTTCTATGATTTATTTGACCCTTTTATCTTTGATGTTTTTGCTTCATCAGTGTGAGTAAAAGTCTCACAATCATGTGCAAATTCCATGGAATGTTCAGGGCTTTTAATAGATGGACTTTCATCTTCTTGCTCTGGCTCTGTTTCTGAGTCTGTATATGGTAGATTTAAAATATTTGTTTTCTTTTCTGTAGGCTGCTCTGTAGTAGTTTCAAAATCTAACTTTTTCTTTGACCTGTGAGACTTTATAATAGAAATTCTATCTTCTGGTGGTCCTGGAAGAGTTCTCCTCTTTCTCGAGTTGCTTTGAGGAGTTAATTTCCTTTTTCCAACCCTCTTCTGCTCATTCATGGGCTGAGTTTGGGTTTCGAAGCCTTCCCAAAACAAAAAATGTTGCCAAGTCCTTCCTCTTTGTCTTAGCTCCTCCAAGATTATCAATTTGATTAGGCCAAAATGACAAAGAGTGTTTTTCATACTTAGAGGTTCAACTCTAATCTTTTTACAGACTTTAGTTAAGCTTTTATGTAAGAAGAAAGGTAGATTTAGGAGAGTTTTCCCTGTAAAATGGTCTAAGAGCTTGAAATGGTATAGCATCAGCTTGTCATACCTGCCTTCTGAGGTTATGTAGAATTGGATGCCCTTGAACAAGTCCTGCCACTCATCCTCCAAATGAGAAATTGGCATGCTTTTCTTCCATGCATCATTTCTGAATTCTTCCTTAAGATATGCTCTGAAATTGAGGTTCTTGGTTGCTGTTGTTTTGAACCAACTCTGACCTGATCTAGGTAAGCTGATCGCTGCAGCAATGGCGACTTCATCAACTATGATTTATAAATACCCAACACATGCTTTATTTCCATTGTATGATTTAGCAAATGCTTCAGCTGTTGTTTGGTGACAGTCGTTCTGTAACTTCTCAACATATCCCATGCAACATGCGTCTGAGAAGTGTTTTTTCACCTTTGGATGCGCCTGTAGAAAGGAAAAACTGTCTAATTCTTTCCTTAACAACGAACCACTTCATCTCCTTTCCATCTGAAATTCGAAACCCCAGATAATTTTGCACACAAAAACACTGTAATCTACTGTTTGAGCCGAGGTTTGGCGCTGGTGAAAACTCCCGGCGTTGTCTTTCAAAAATGAAAACATATCATATGCCTGTGGATGATGCATGTTGGGGATATGAGGCATCGATTTTATGTCACCAGCTGAGCAGTACCTCTCCTTTACCTGTGATGATGGATTTGAATTCGCCATCTCCAGTGCCATTATTTCGTGAAGCATGCATTTCTGAACACGATCCTCTTTGAAATCCAATTTAGACATGCAAAACCGAATCTTCATCATTATCCTCTTTCACCAACGCCTTATAATGATTACATGACGTGTGCTGAGCATGTCATCTTTTGATTTTTTGAAAACGTGGAGAAAACACACGTGATCCGCGCTTTCACCAGCTAACCTGATCTCCGCTTTCACCAGCTAACGACCCGTGGGGAAATGCTCCTTAATTGTTGAAAATTGCCACTTTCACCAACTAATCATCAACTTTGAAACACACGTTAGCTGTTGAAAGTCTTTTCATGAAATTTTAAAGAAAATACCTTTATGGATCGTCTTATTTCTAAGATATGAATTAAAAACTTAAGTTTTGCCACTAGAAAAACTTAAAACAAAATGGAGAAAACTACCAATAATCATGCTATCAACCACAAAATGAAACCATAGTGACTGATTCATTTTGGGAGCTAACATATACATCAGTTGGTTCGATGGGAACTTGGTGGTAGCCAGACTTTAGGTCAATCTTGATGAATAACGTTTCCCCCTTGAGTTGGTCAAGAAGGTCATCAATTCAGGGAATTGGGTACCAATTCATGACTGTGTTTTTTTTAATGATCTGTAATCAATGCAGAGCTGCCATGTTCCATATTTCTCATGAACTAGTACAATCAAGCTTCCATAAGGGGAGGAGTTGGGTCTGATGTGCCCCTTTTGAAGCAGCTCTTGGATATGATGCTTGATTTCATCATTTTCCATCAATGAGCAATTATAGATTGTTTCATTAGGCAGAGCTACACCAAGGGTTATATCAATTGTATTCTTGACTTGGTAGTGCATCGGTACCCTGGTGGGTGAAGAGAAGATGTCTTTGTACTATTCCACAATCCTGTCCACTTGCTTCTGGTGCAAAGAGAGGCTCTGTGTAGAGGCCATGAATGTGGTAGCAACCTTCTGCTGACTATGAGCATGGATCACAAAGAAGATGAACTTCCTAGTTTGTGAAATGACCCTATTGCGTTTCTCAGCAGATATTAAAGAAATAGCGGTAAGCGGCGGTACCTATGGTATCCTGTACAATTGTCTACCCAATGTAATAATAACACTGTGGGGTCTAGACTCATACACAACATGTTGTTTCCAAAAATATGATTGTCCTAAATGAACATAAAAAACTTCAAGGGGAGAAATATCACACAATACCTCATCTTTGAAAGGCTTGATGCTATAGGGAAGATGACACTGTTGGGTGATGCGAAGATATCTTCCTTGGAGAAGCCAACAAATGGTGTAGAGATGTGGGTGTAGTTTCATTGAGAGGTCCAACTGCTTGACAACCTCTGCTGAGATCAATTTCTTCTCACTGATGCTATCAACAATGAAATGAAATGGAGCCCCCTTTACCCACATCTGTGAGTGAAAGAGGCATTCCCCTTCCTATGGTTCTTCTAGTTCGCTTGGCTAGACTTTGTTGGTAGTGACAGTGGCACTAGGTTCGACATTGATAATCTGCTTCCCTCCTTATGGATTTGATTCAGAGTTAGAATCTGCCTGTGACTCGAAAGATTTTAGCTCGACCACCAATGATTGCTTGGACCGACATTCTTCGGTGTTGTGCCAAGGGATTTTATGGTATTTACACCATTTTCTCGTGTCCTTCTTTGACTTCTCATTATCCTTCTTGTGTTGCATCTTGGACTGGTTGTCTTGAGAGTGGCTATCTTTTCTCTGTCCCTTGTTTTGTGGGTTGGTGTCGTCTTTTCCCTGCTTTGACTATGAGGAGTTTGTAGATCCTAAATCTCATCTCTTTTGCTTAAATTTCTTCTCAATCTTGACTGCATATCTATAATCCATACCCAATGATGCGATGTCCAGAAAATCCATTATGTTTGAATGTATCTATGCAAACAACCACAATATTTGAGCACCATATGTCATTCAAAGTCTTTAATTCCCAATTTGGTGCATTGGGTATTGTTACGATGAAAATATCTCTATGGCATGGGGAAAACCATAACAGTCGGAATGACATGTAGAAATAAACTCTAATCCAAAGTATGATATATAAGTGAAATGATAACAAGACAAGATCATAAGCCTACATCATCTGGACATTCGATGAAGACCACCGTTGAGCACGCAACTCAAAAATTTATACCTGCAACTTGTCCTCAACAACCAAGATACGCAAGAATATGGTGATAATATATAATGTTATCATATAAATAGCATAATCCATTAACATACATAAAAAATACACCCATGGAATAATAATTCAAATATTTACAAGATATCAATTGGACGAGAAAAGAGTATTTCTATTAAAATAATCAACAAAAGTTTATAGGTGACAAACTTATGTGTCGGTACATCTCGGAAGGGAGAAACTAAGTCCTTTCTAGCTGGGCCTCCACCACTTCAATCCTCCACCAAAGGAAAGATCATATAAATGAGACAATGAGGTTCTCCGTCAAACAAGGAAGAACTTGGGGGATGAACAATGAGTTCAGACTTTAACGGATAAAGGGATGCAAACTCAATGTGAATTGAAAATTTCTCCAAAGTATCTTTTCTCTCAAAAGTTGAATTCTCTCCTCTTCCGCGGATTGGATATGGCTCAATTTATAGCCTTCAAATGGAATTGAAGGGCTGAGTCAGAATGTTTGCATTATATGGAAGGTCAAGGATCTCGGATCTCATGATGTGACATGGAAACCTGACACAATTTTTAATTTTGAGCACCAAACCTGATGTACACTGGATGTAATGTAGAAACCTGTGTATATGCATGTTGTCTAACCTGTAGGGTGTGTATATGTGGAAAAATATGTTTTTGGGATCTGGGAAGTACAAAAGGGGACTTCAAGTCTGCATAGGGAAATGGAAAGGCCATCCAAGAAAGTTACATGGGGTGAGGAAATATTTGCTATAATAGATGGCCCCTAATGTGTGAGGTCAGAGGAGTATCTGCGATGGACGAAATACATTATAATTCCTAGAAGTGGAGTAATGGATACTCAATTGGAAGTGCTAGTTACTCATGAGAATATTACAATCCATAATGACTTTGTATACATGGATTCCAATCTAAATTACATTGCAGGTCCATGTGGAAATATACCAAAATAGTTGTTTATGACCATGAATAGGCAATACAATGTAAACACATGCCATAGGTTGTCATAGTCATGAACACAGCCTAGTGGAAAACCAATCTTAAAATTAATCTGAAGATATCTATATACAATGGAGTATAATCTGATCTCCCATGATCACTGAAGTAATATAGGTACTAGTCCAATGAAAGACAACAACAAAATAGGAATGCTTCTACTACAACAAATGAGGTATGGTTTGGTAATAATAATTCGATGTCACATATCAAAGTATTTGGTTGTGATGCATTTTTGCATGTTCCCAAGGAAAAGAGGAACAAGCTAGACAAGAAGGTAGTCAAATGTATTTTCATTGGACATAAAGAAGGAATGAAAGGATATAAGCTCTAGGATCTTGCATCAAGGAAAATAGTGTATAGTTGAGATGTGATCTTCAGAGAAGTCAGAGATAAGTCTGATCCTGAAGAAGTTGTTCAGATTGAGAATAATCCTGAAATGGTGCAGTTTGAACTAAGGAACAAAGAAGATAATTTATATGAGTCAAATGAATTTGAGAAAGATGTGGAACAACTGAATTTGGTGTTAAGGAGGCTAGGAAGAGTAAGAAAACCATTCAAAAGGTATAGTCCACCTGAATTCCACTCCAAATTCGTGTTAACTACCATCGACGATGAGCCCAATTCAGTTGGTGAGGCAGTCGACTCAACAGAGGGTAAAATCAGGAAGGATTCCATGCTTGAAGAGATGGAATCCTTGTACAAGAATGAGACATGGGATATATTCAAGATACCTAGTGGAAGAAATCCCATTGGTAGAAAGTGGGTGCTCAAGAAGAAGATGAATTTTGTAGGACAATTCGAGAAGTTAAATGCTCGACTGGTAGAGAAAGGTTATTCCTAGTTGAGAGAGTCGACTTCGGTGATATTTTTTCCCCTATTGCAAAACTAACTTCCATTAGAGTACTAATGTCTATGGCTGCAACATTTGATCTAGAAATAGAATATATGGATGTGAAGAATAAATATACATGAAACAACTTGAAGGATTTGTAGTAAATGGAAAACAAGAGTTGGTGTGAAAAGTCAAAAGATCCCTTTATGGTCTAAAAAAATCGCCAAGGATGTGGTATCATAAGTCTACATTATCCACTGAAGGTGAAAGTCTACATCATGTGAATAGAGGAGTTGATGTCGAACACAATGAGACTTCATTTGATTACCGATCATTAAGGTATACCGTTAACAAATGCAATAAAACCTATTGATAATGAAAGTAGGTATCAAGGCACCAAGTACATTATTACAAGTGTGAATAAGTGTGTTGAGGTTGGAAACTTGAAGAATCCATTGATCAAGAGACATTGATGTATTCCCAACTATTGATGGCGAGAGAACCTACCACTGATGACTGCAAGCCTCTAGGTACTCATAAGACTCTAGATCTCATTTCCAGAATAGATGAGCTGAAGTCGATGGAAGGAGACCCACAAAAAAGAGAGCATTAAGGCATCTCTCATCAGTTAGAGTGAGGTACAAAGAAATATCTTGATGATTCGAAGGATATTAGATGAATAAGATGTTCACGAACCAATGACCCTATGCATCTTTCGCATGCACCAGATGCAAGAAGTGCATGTAAATGACCCTCTGAATAACAACAAATAAGGAAGGCTGCTGACAAAGGAGAGGAAACCACCAATAAGGATAATGGAATCCAAGACACTGCATGAATCCCAATGTGTGAATAGATTTATTTCCATCGAACAAAAGGGAACCACCCCAGTTAGCGACCAATGAGGAGATGTCGACTGCTAGGTTCAAGGTTACCTACCCATAATGAAAGTAGGATAAAGGTGCATGGTAGGACTACAACTTCATGTGACTCTGAGACACACTGAGGGTATGACCAACATGAAAATTCAAGAGTTCTGAGAAATGGACGATAGAAGATTATAGACTTGCTTTGAACAAGAGCTTGATACATATGGACAACTCAGGAAACATAGACTTGATCACGAAACTTCGTGATGAAGAAGGCATCGAAAAACTCTCCATAGGGACTGGAAGAATAACTAGTTGGAGGAGTAAACTATAAGTAACGAGATCAACTTCCTAAGGTCATGCTAAACCCAAACTTTGGATGATAGTGGACTCAAAATTTTGTGCTATGTTCAAAGGTGACACGATTGCTGCCGATATGAGATAATATTCTTTTCCCTCCCGTCTTTTTTTGTTTTTTCATAGACAAATAAATGTTATCATACAAGAGAGGAAACAAGTGTTGCAGATAAGCTAATATCTCCAAATAATGGAAAATACCTATGATCAATTCAAGGAAGTGAATGCGGGGCATGGACACTCAGGGGAATGTTTCCTCTTAGGGGTATAGGGTGTCAAGTTGCAAAGGATATAAACAAGGCTCTACTTGGATAGTGATACAAATTGCTGAGGTAATAGGCTTATAAAAAGGAGGGAACCATAAATAGGCTCAATAATGCAAGCATGAGGCTGGAATGAAATTACAACTTAACTCCAAAGAATTTCGATTTTCATAAATTTAGTCCCTTAGGCTCGAAAAAGTATAGAAAAATACCCAGGAGAACGCTTCTAGCCAATGTTGACTAGAGTGTTCCTTTTTCGAAAATAGTCTACTTGGTCTGAAAAATGGTTAAACTTAAATTGGATAAATGTCCTTTCAAAGCCATTTAATGAGTGTGAAAGAGACAAGTTCACTTGACAATCTTTTTGCTTTTGAGAAAGTTGGAAAATAACTTAAACAAGACTCGGTGGGAGTCCCATAGGTGAAGGTCAAAATTATTATGAGTAATAATATGAGGTTCAAACGCAAAGTCATATCAGAACTATAAGGAACTCCTGGTCCTATGGAATAACTTCTACATGGGAACCAAATGGCATAAAGGCTCTAACTAGGGAACCCATGTTTGGTAGGCCTCTACTACTCAATAATGACACTTCTAGTAGTAGCAAGAAGGTTATGTGTCACTAATAAATGGGTTCGTACCTAAGATATATAGATCACAGTCATCGGATAATGCAGGAACGAAAAATGGAGTGACAACCTATCTTATATGCTAGTGAAAGAGAATACCTACCGTAGGCATGAACGGAAGATATGATGCTATAAGCCACAAAAATTCCTGGACAAAACCACAAAAACCAATTCTTTCCATTGTACTATTATTCCATAAGATCAAAATATCAACCCAAACTATATGAAATGGGCAAAACATTTCTACTAATGGTAAAAAATGGAGTTTTTACCATACCATTTGAGTTTTTCCACCCACATAGTGCATTTCAACCCATTTTCCCAACGATCTTCAAGTGGAAATTACGGGAGCTACGATCAACAGAATTAGCAACCGTCTGGACCAATTAAGTGCCCTTCCCCTCCTCTTCATTTTTAGTGTATTAAAATTTAAATTTTTTTCCTCATTTTTTGAGTTTAAGAGGGCGCAATGTGTAAACTTGGTTGTACGCGGGTGACAGTTCATCGGGTCTCATACATGGATACATGTACGCAGGAAAAAAAAAATGACCACATATCCCTACACGCGACTGTTAACACTACAACCAACGTACAAGTCCTCAAACAAGGTTTTTACAAAATCTAACTCAAACAATGGCTTTCCTTTGGTAGGATGGTGCTTGAATGGAGGGAGAGGGAGCATGAGGAGGTATATGCAGTAGTGGAAAGGGATGCAAGGGACCAATTATCTTTGAAAAGGTGTGGCCTTTATAAATTTTGGGCTCTCAAAGGAATGAGGGCTCAGGTGAGGTTACTCCAAGTGCTTGTAAACTATTGGGATCTGGAGACATAGACCTTCAATTTCGATGGGAAACCATTGAGGATTGAATATGACGACATATATTTCATTACAGGATTGTCTCACCAGGGTGAGGTAGTGAATCTCAAGGCCCTAGGGGATATGGGTGGAATGCCCATGGAGGAATACATTTCCACCCACTGTGTTGCAGGAACCGATAAAATAGGGGCCCAAGTCCCAATCAGGGCGATCAAGAACCTTTGTTTGAAGATCATCGTACTTGTTCTTACATGAATCTCGGGGTTGACCTCGTTGCACCGAGATTCAATGCCACTCATGATCTATGTAATGGAGTGTTTGAAACCCACTATTTATGAATGATGTACCTTACTACTGACTAACATGAAGAGCCAACTGAAGGATTGAAAACAAGGGAGAAAAAGAACATTTGGGTTTCATCCATCTTGTGTAGTTTTTTCTTTGAGAGGGTTCCAGGTTTGAGCCCTAGAGTAGAGATCATTCCACATGGACCGCGCGATCCAACCATGTCATGGTGAACGAACGTGATGAGGTGTCTAGGAGGTGTTAGGGTGCCAACCCCATACAATGACGAGTTCTTTTTCTGGTGGCATTGACAGGTCATGGCCATTGCTGACTAACCTTATGATGGGATTGATTACAGAGGGGATATAGATATTCCTTTTCCACCAAGCTCTACCTTCGGTGATATTGTTAAGAAATTTTTTTCTATCTTTCATTTTTTGTGTTTTTCAAAAAGAATAAAAACACAAATATTTTTGTATGGTATCAAGTATTAACAATTCGTTTGTCATGCAGATGTAGGTCCGCGATGACTAGATGGATTCCCATGACATAGGCAGAGGAACTAGGGAGATGAGAACATGGGATAATATGCATATAGAGTGATTCAAAATGTGCAGGGAATTTGTCTTGTTTGACGCACAAGATTCCTATGGTTTAGGTGGAGGATCTGCTAGAGGATATGCAACGAAAGGTGGTGGGTGTGCCCCGTGCGTGGGTGTGACTCTTCCGGCATGTCACAAAAATCATACTATTCTATCATGATACATATCTTGTGCCACATGCGTATATACCATGGTCATATAACTACTGTCCATATATGTATTTTGAGGGTGTGAGCCCCATTTTGTACTATGACACCATATTTTTTGAAAAGATGAAATATAAAATTTTGGTCTTTGACTTTACTTATATATGTTACAATGTGTACCTGCATGGATGTGTTTTCTTTACTTAGTTATGTGAAAAATGCCAATCTAAAACATAATTAACATATACATCATATACATAATTAGAAATTCTAGGTATGTGATTATAAGTAAGAAAATCAAAGTATCGTTCCAAAAGTCGTACCCGTAAGAATCACCAGAGTAGAGTAGGGTCTCACACACAGTAATTTCCATTTAAATGACATACGATTAACTGGGATTCTATGTGAACATATAAATACCAAACACCATGTGAAATGGCATCACATAAAAGCTCTATAACAACGCTATACTTAACCAAATTATTCATTGATGGCTCTAGACGAATGCCACCTGAAGACACCAGTTGAACCTTGGGTGAGTAAATGACCCAAGCAACGGAAGCCATGTTCTATGTATGAAGATTGACATTGTCTGTGAAATCTAAGTAAACTGAAGACTCCATGGACATATGCCAACCAAGGGAAAACATGATAAGCAAGCCGATGATACAAGGGAAAAGATGTATATACACTAAGATACACTAGTATACAAAGAGTCATACCCAAGCTTGAGGGATTAAGTGTAATATCCTTTTAGGTAGATCCCATTTCTGGGCTCATCCAACATATTCCCTTCGTAATCCTCCATTTCATAGGTTCCTCTTTCTAAAACACGTCGCATGATATAAGGACCATGCCACATGGGGTTGAACTTTCCTTTCCCCAAAGAATCGTTGGGGAAAGNAGGATAGACATACCTATCATACTGAACCTTAACACGTCATTTATTCGCTTCGATATCCGTAGAGGCATCTCGACACTTCTCATCTAGACACTCTAGGTGCACAAGACGTTCTTCAAGATCGGATGTGTCAGGTAGGAGCTCAATTTCCAGTTTGAGGAAAGAGATTTCGCATTCAATCGGAAGGGTCAATTCCACTTCATGTATTAACTAAAAAGGAGAAAAAACGGTGGAAGTATTTACTGAGGTTTGATATGCCCAAAGTGCAGGGTAAATCATTAGATGCCAGTTAGATTTACTCTGGCTGATAGTTTTTTGCAAGATGGTATTGAGATATTTATTCACAGCCTCTACTTGTCCATTTTCCTGGGGATAATATGGGGAAGAATGACCATGTTTAAACCCCAGTTTTGATTCTAACTCCTTCATAATTTCATTCTAAAAGTGACTTCCATGATTAGTGACAATCTCCTTTGGGATTATGAATCGGGCTATAATTTGGTTGAATACGAAGAATGCTGTCATCTTACCATCATATTTAATGGTAGCCATGGCCTCTTCCCATTTAGTGAAGTAATCAACGATCACAATAATATGTTGATTCCCCCCAGCCAAAGCTGGGTTACATTCCATAAAACCCACCCGCCACTTGGTGAAGGGACTGACGGTGATGACTAGATGAAGATGAGTTGGATCCAAGCGCATTTTCTAAGCGAACACCTGGCAAGGGTGACACTTCTTGACCACTTCAACACAATCTTTAAAAATTGATGGCCAAAAATAACCGGCTCGCAAAATTTTCTGGGCTATCACAAGGCCAGATAGATGGCCACCACAAGCCCCATTGTGACAGTCATTAAGAACCAACTTAACTTCCTCGTGATTCAAGCAATGACACAAAATATTATCCACGCCTCGACATTAGAAAGTGTCACTGATGATAATGTATTTTTTTTCTTGATGACATATACGTCGTCGATCATGTCTCGAAAGATGATGGGATAGCCTCAAGGTTTGAAGATAAATTAGAATGTCTCCATACTAGTGGTCCAAAGATGAGAAAAGGAAGATATGTTCATCTGCGAATGAATCATTATTAATAATGTCCTCATATAGTCGAGGGAAGTCTAATATCAACTCAAAAAAAACTAGTGATTTCTTAGACTTCGCCGAAACAAAATTGAGATCAAATTCTTGCAAAATAAAAATCCATTTATTGTATTTTCCCCCTATGATACGCCTAGTAAGTACGCATTGAAATGGATTGATATCAAAAACTACGGTTGTTTTGCAAATTAATATATAATTTCATAATATTTGAACCACATGTACAAAAACCAAGGCTAGTTTCTCAACGTGAGAGTATTTAATTTAAGGACCGAATGATTTTTGACTAAGATAGTAGAAATTGTGATCATGGATCTCATCGTCCTCGTGAACGAGAATCATACCAACTATCCCTTTGGATGTGGTGATATAAAGAAAATAGTCTCTACTGTAGTCTGGAGGCTTCAATAGAGGCTCTGATACCAAGGATTTCTTAAGAGAATCGAAGGATTCCTAGGCTCGCTCATCCCAAATAAACAGAGTGTCCTTCTTCAAAAGATGCATGAAACCCTTAGTTAAATTGTCATAGTTCACTATGAACCAACACAAGAAGTTATCCTTCCCCTGTAAACCCTAAAGTTGTCGAATGTTGTGCAGGGGAGGAAATTGAAGTATTTCCTCAACCTTCATAGGATCCACCATGATCCCATGCTTAGAGAATAAGAATCCTAAAAGACGATAGAACTAATGCAGAATATGCACTTGTGAGGGTTCAAACGAATGCAATAGTAACGATATCTCTCAAATACTAGTCGAAGGTGAGTGGAATGATCTACTCTCTTGCAAGATTGAGTAGCAAGATCATTGAGATAAGTTTCAACAATATGTTTGAGATCGTTAAAAGAAAAGTTCATAATGCGTTGGAAGGTTGCTCCAGTTTTTTTAAGGATAAAAGACATTTTCCGGTATGCAAAAGTATCCCAAGGACAAATAAACTCTATCTTGTGTTTATCCTCGGGTTTGATTTGAATTTGATTATATCTTGAATATCCATCCATACAAGAAAAAACTTCTCTTCTCACGCACTCATCAAGAATTTGATCGATGAAAGGAGTCGAGAATTTTTCCTTAGGACAAGCCTTATTCAGGTCTTGAAAATCCATGCATACGCGGATGGTTCCTTGTTTCTTATTCACGATAATGGGGTTGGATACCCATTTGGTAAAGGGAACTGGGTAGATGAAACCAACATTAAGTAGATTCTCTACCTTTGCCTTAATAGCAGGGGCCTTCCTATGATTAACAACTCTAATACGTTGTCGAACAGGTCTAACATTCAATCTTGATCCCATGTTTGACAATTCATATACGCTCCCTACCAGTTAGACAACATGCGTATACACAAGTTGCTCCATTACATCCCGTGTACATCG
>JASDQU010252907.1:0-16206 GCA_032191745.1 Picea mariana
TAATAATAATAATAATAATAATAATAATAATAAGTTGTGTCCAATAATTTGGTCACTTTATTACAAATCATACTTAACAAGATATTGGCATAAGCAAAGTGTCCTTCAATGGATAGGGGTGCTTACAAGTATAAAATCCCAATTAGACATCACACTATTTGGGATCAGAGACCCATTATGATTTTTTCATGACAACCATTATTGAAATGATTGGGGTGTGATCATTGAAATCCAAATGCAGTGTGCAATATGAAACTACTCCAAGTATAAAAAAAACAAACTGCTCTAACTTATCCTAGCCAGGAGAAAACTAATAAAGGAAATAGATAGTCCAACCAGAAATCCCTACTTGCATTTCCAAAACAATTAGCTATTAAATAAAACAAGAAAATTATAAATAATGAATAATACAAATGGACATATTAGTTTAAAACAACCAATTATTTATAACGATCTATTTGTCAACGTGGAACGATAAAATAAAATAAAAATAAAAAACTAATTAAACTGTCAAGCTACAAAGTTTGACACAGAATACTCAACAAATGAAAAGCATAACCTTATAGTGGTGTAGATGATAATACAGGCACTAGAAACAATTCATTTCCATCCAATCACACAAACCAATTGCTCCTCCTAAAAAATGTCCTTGCGATATTCTTCTCATTTAATTTGCAAAAGTAGTTCTTAAAATTACAAAGAGAAAGAGCCCCTGGACATATATAGCTAATGAGTTGAAATAGTTTCTTGGTAGTTCTCATAACTTCCCATCGACAATTACAACTTTCGAACTTTCTCATTTTTGTCTTTCCCTAACTTTGTACACAACTATACATTATGACTCAAAAGAAATATTATACTCGACCTTTTATCCTGGAAAATAATAGATTTTCTTTAAATAAACCTCATAAGAGGTGACGTAGACCTATCGGCCCTCGGGCTGAGATCCACTCATAGGATTGTTCTTTATCTCCTTTGAGCCGAATAAGCTCTTTAGAATCCCTGCTGGAATCACAAATTATTGATCCATGGGTCCTTTTTGGTAGCTTCCCTGTGTGAACAACACTAGGCGCAAGCTACCCTTCCCCATGCGACCACAGAGCTATGACCAAGGCCCAATTCCAAAGGCGCTTGTCACAACTCACAACTCGCGAGTTAGTGAGTCGAGGCTCCCGACTCTTCTTTTCCAACCTCGCGATACCCAAGATCACGAAATGGGTATAGCTCCCCTCTGTTAGCGCCCTCCACGCGTGGCCACCGGCTAAGGTTAACGCTAGCTCCTCTCGCTACTTGCCACTTCGCAAGTTGTGGTGTCCAACCTTGGCACCTTCCTTTCACGAAACCCTGAGAAGCGATGTTGACTTTTCTCCTCGCGTTCTTGTTACTTGCGACTTCGTGAGTCGAAGGGTTGAACTCTCGTTCCCTTATCTAACGAATCCTCGAGACGTGAGAGGTCAACGGGAGTTGACTCCTTTTACTAGGTAAAACGCGTTTGCCTATCTATTTCCCAGGCCCACCTTGTGGTTCTGCCACGTGTCTCTTATGCCCAACTTCGGCACTTCGTGACTTCACTTCCCGAAGCGCTACCTCCTTTGTATTCTGGCACCCGAAGTGCTGAGATCCCGAAATCCTCGCTACTCCTTATCGCAACTCATGACTTCGGGAGTTTCGGGACAAAAGTCTTGACTTCGTATCCGCCAATATGCTGAAATGCCAAAATTCCGACACGTCATCAACGCGGGTCCCACAACAGAACTTCCCACCTTTTTGGAGTTTCGGACTTCGCGACTTCGCGAATCCTGATGCTAAGATTTCGGTTCTTCAACCCACGAAACCCCGAAATGAGATTACGTGAGTGATCCAATGGCCCTTGTTGGCTCAGATCCTACGACTGTCCTAGCTTCTCGTGATTTCGCTACTTGCGACTTGGAGCACCCAATCTTTGGGCTCTCACCTTGCGAACCCCCGAATTTGCGAGATCCCTTGATCTCTGCCACTTGTCCTCCTCAAATGGACGGCTGCGATTCTCTCGCGACTTCGCCACTCGCAACCTCGCAAATCTTAATGCAAAGGTTTTAAACCTTCAACTTGTGAATCCACGAAATGAGATTACATGAGTGATCCAACGACCATTGTTGGCTCAGATCCTACGGCCTGATTTTCCTTGAACTTAAAACTTGAAAATAGGTTTACCGTAACTCCCCTGCTCCTCTGCACGATTCAATAGCTCTCGGAACTTCGTGAATTCTCCATGGAGAATTTCGACTGTCCAATTCCTCCTTGACGATTCCTGTGAAATGAACAAAGTGTTATTTCATGAAACTTATCCACCTGCAAAACAATGTCACTGCGCCTTCTTACAACACTTCAAGGCACTATCCCTCTTGATCTTCTCTTCGACAACTTCGAAGACTCTATCCCTCCTGAGATTTCTCCACAACCCGAGTCTTCAAGAAGACTCATGCATGCACTCCTTGCGGCAATTCTTCAAATACTTCCAAGTATTTGAACCTCTTCGACTCTGCACACTCCCTATGACAACAGTCCTTCAACAATTTCACTCAGGTTGTAACTCTGAGACTTCACTTGGCCTACACACTCCTTGCATGGCTCTTGTGCTTAACTTGCACTTCTGTGAGAATGAGAACAATGTTATCTCTCCTGAGCTTGTAGAGACAAACCCTGACTTCTGTCAACGCACCCCTTGTGAACAATTTTACTTCACTCCTTGCAGGAAAACTCTTGCTCAGACAGAGAAACAATTGAAACTCATTCTTTACTCTCTCAGACTTCGAATGCTTAACACGAAATCATACATACATGGCATAAAAGAAAATGTATATCAGAAAGAGTAAAACAATCATGAGCATAACATTCAATCATGCATACACAAAAAGTATTTGAACACCATGAGTCTGAATCAAGCTTCATATATTAATCTCAGAACTTTTGTACATGGGTTCTTCTACACAACTTTTTGCTTCTTCTCTCCTATTCTCTCTTGATTGATTATGCTACAAATGTTACAATGATAGAAGTGAGGTTGTCTATATCCGTTTTCCATTTGGCTCCTAAAACTGTCTAATCTAAGAATTTAAAGCTACCTACTTACATTTACTAACATAAATGCCTCTTAATCCTTCAAACAAGAGCGGGATGCTCAAGGTTTGATTACAATCTACAAGTATTCCCTTTCTTAATTGTTTCATTTATGTTTGGCGTATCAAACTTCAAAACATTTCAAACAATTTATCATGTGCCAAAATGCATTGGCATTGTCCCACGCTCGCTTGATGTTGGCGATGCTCCTACATCATACTCCTTCGCTTGAAAATATTCATGAGCTCGTGTCCATGAGCTCTTGCACAGTCTATCCATGCTTCTGGATCTCTGTTTCATTTTCCCAACTGGCATATTCAACTGGATGTCCCTTCCACTTGACCAAGTATTCAAAATATTCCCTTCTTCTGGTCCTTTTGCTAACTCTTTTGTCCAGTATGATTTCCATTTGTGGTATCTCTGCAACTGACATCTTCTTTGTCCACTGAACCTCTGGTTGTTCACTATCTACTCCAGCTTTGTATGGGTACAAATATGAGATGTTGAATATCGGAGAAATTCCGATCCCATCGGGTAATTCAATCTCATAAGAATTTGCCCCAAATTTCTTCAAGACCTTACATGGTCTGATCTTCTTCATCTTCAGTTTGTTATATGTCCCCTTTGGGAATCTTTGCTTTCTCAAATGTGCCAGAATCAAATCACCAACCTCAAATTGAAGTTGTCTCCTGTGTTGATCTTCTCTGTGCTTATACTCTTGGCTCGAGTTCTTTAATCGCTCCTTCACTTGGCTGTGAAGTTCGTTCATCGCTTCTGCGAAATATTCTGCACTAGCACTTCTTATCTCATCCTGTTCTGAATCCCTCAATTCAAATACTCCTCTTGGATGTGTCCCATAAACAATTTGGAATGGACTCTACCCTATGCTTCTGTTGATTGAATCATTGTAAGAAAATTCCTCCTGTGGTAGAATATTGTCCCACTGACTATGGTGTTATGTCACCAAGCTCCTCAGCAAGTCTCCCAAACTTCTGTTCACAACTTTTGTCTGTCCATCCGTCTAAGGATGATAAGCTGATTTGAACGACAATTTCGTTCCTAGCTTTTTCCATAAGGTTCTCCAGAAGTGTCCCATGAACTTGGTGTCTCGATCTGAAACTATGCTCCTTGGTAAGCTGTGAAGTCGAATGACTTCTTTGAAAAACAGATTCGCAATGTGAGTTGCGTCACTGGTTTTCTGGCACGGTATAAAATGTGCCATTTTAAAAAATCTATCTACCACTACAAATATCGAGTCAAACCCTCTTTGTGTTCTCGTCAATCCCAATATGAAGTCCATGCTTACTGCATCCCATGGCCTCTCTGGTATGGGTAACGGTTGATATAAGCCTGCATTCTGCCTCTTCCCTTTTGAATGTTGACAAATTCTACATATGTCCACAAATCTTTTGACGCCTGCTCTCATTCCTGGCCAATAATGTGACTCATTTAGCTTTGAGAACATCTTGTCATGATCGAAATGTCCGGCCAATCCTCCACTGTGTTTCTCCTTTAGCAAATTCTCCCTCATGGAGCATTTTGGAATACAAAGTTGGTTACCCTTAAACAATAATCCTTCCTGTGTCATGTATTCTGTCCATTGACTTCTGTCCCTAAGAATTGGATTCTCAGTTGCTTCATACGCCTCCTTAAAATCTGGATCATCTCTGTACATGTCCTTGAGATCATCAAAACCCAGTGTTTTGACTCTGAACTCCTGCAACAACAAACATTTTATGCTCAAAGCATCAACAACTTTGTTAGCAATTCCAGAAATATGCTTAATTAAAAAAGTAAAGTTCTGCATGTATTCAACCCATTTTACATGTCTTTGATTCAAATTCTCCTGTTGAGTCACAAATTGCAAAGCATGATTGTCACTGTATAAGACAAACTCCTTAGGAATCAAATAGTGTATCCATTTCTCCAATGCCTGAATAATAGCATAAAACTCCTTGTCATACGTGGAGTATTTCACTTTCGCTTCATTCAACTTCTTGCTGAAGTATGCTATCGGCCTGTCTTCTTGGCTCAAGACTGCCCCTATTGCAAATCCACTTGCATCACATTTTACTTGAAATGTCTTTTTGAAATCCGGCAACACCAAAATTGGTTGTTCCGTCATTTTCCTTTTCAACAAATTGAAGATTTTCTTAGCCTCTTCTGTCCAATGAAAAGACTTGTGTCTCTTCTTCACTATGTCCATCATCGGTGCACTAATTCCACTTAAATTCCTGATGAACTTCTGGTAGAAACTAGCCAATCCATGAGAACTTCTCACCTCAAATATACTCTTTGGCGATGGCCAATTCTTAATTACCTCCACCTTATCTGGATCCATCCTCAACTTATCTGCAGAAATAAAAAAACCCAAATAAATGAGCTCTGTCTTCATGAATGAGGATTTCTTCATATTTATCAGCAGCTTCTCTTGTTGTAGCCTCTTCATGACTGTAGCCAAATGTTTCAGATGCTCTGCCTCCATTTTACCAAAAATCAGTATGTCATCAAGATACACAATGACAAATTTTCTGATGAAATCCTCCAGAACTTCGTTCATCAAACTCATGAAAGTGATTGGCGTGTTTGTTAAGCCAAACGACATAACAATCCATTCATACAACCCTTCGTTAGTCTTGGAGGTTGTCTTCCATTCATCACCTTCTCTCATATGAATTTGGTGATATCCACTTTTCAAATCAATCTTCGAAAAAAATTTGGCCCCACTCAAGCAATCCATAAAATCATCCATCCTTGGCAATGGAAATCTGTACCTGATGGTTATCTTGTTGATTTATCTTGAGTCGGTACACATCCTCCAGCCTCCGTCTTTCTTCGGACTGAGCACTGTCAGAACAACACACAGACTCAATCTTTCTCTAACCAACCCCTTGTCCATTAAGTCCTGGACCTATCTTTTGACTTCTTCATTCTCCTGCAGTGTCAATCTATAGGCTGCTTTATTTGGAAAACTAACTCGAGGTATGAGATCAATATGATGAATTACACTTCTGATCGGTGGCAACAAACGAGGTAGTTCATCTACTACTATGTCAGCAAACTCTTCCAACAGTTTCTGAACCTCTTCCGGTAAATCATCTACCCTTGTACTGGTTAAAACAATTTTAGGCTTGCTGACCACAATGAATTGTGGTTCCTCCTTCTTCTTAACCTCTGTAAGAATTTCCTTCCCACTCATGAGAAGTACAACATTGCTTACTTCAGGTTTCACCTCTTTGTCCTTAATCGGCAACAACATGTGATTTCTCCCATTTTTCTCTAGGGTGTATGTGTTCTTCCTTCCATCATGAATCACATTTTTGTCATATTGCCATGGTCTACCCAACAATAGATGAAAAACATCCATGGGAATAACATCACTGAGTAATTCATCTCTATATCCACCTATTTTAAACTCAACTAAGCATTGTTTAGTGACATTTACCTGATGTCCTTTTTGTAGCCACGAAACTCTATATGGGCTTGGATGTTCAATAGTCTCCAACTCCAGCTTTTCTACCATCCCTGTAGAAACGAGATTATATGTGCTACCACTGTCCACAATGACTTTGCATGCCCAGTCTTTGGTCTTGCAAGTGGTCCGAAAAAGTCTGTTCCTTTGGACTGAACTCTCCACCTCCTTCTCTGGTGTTAAGAGAACTTTTCTCATCATCAGTGATCTTCCACCTTCAACATATTCTGCCTCAACATTCCTTCTTTGTGCTTCTGCAATGTGAGTCTCACCTCCTTCTTGATTCTTATCTGGACATTCATAAGACTTCTGTCCAACCTTTCCACATGTGAAGCATTTCACCACTCCACCTCTTCCTCTTCCTCTACCTTTGGTATGAGGAAAAATGTTTCCATCAGCATACTGACCTCTCTGTTCGGTATACTTCCCTCTCTATGAGCTTCCACCTCTCTCAGTTTGAGTCTGAGGTTTCTTCCAATTTTCCTTGGATTTCTGATTTCTATCCTGGGCAACTGATTTTCCTCTGGATTGACTTCTACCTCGGCCTCTTTGACCTTATTTTTGGCTCAGCTTCTCTTCATCCTTTAGAGCCATCTGATAAGCATTTTCCACCGTTTGGATGGTCATCATGCTCATCTCATCCTGAATGTTGTATTTCAGACCATTCATGTACCTGGCAACCTTTTCATCATCACTTTCACGATGACCTGCCCTGATGTTCAGCCTGTAGAATTCTTGAGTGTACTCCTTCACTGACATCAGCTTCTGTCTCAAATTTTGCATTCTCCGAAACAGAGTAATCTGGTAATCCATGGGAATGAATTTTTCCTTCATCTTCGCGATCATCCTATCCCAACTCTTGATTTTCTGCTTTTCTTTGCAGTGTCTATCAACTTGTAGCTCATCCCACCATAATTTTGCATGTCCTTTCAATATTGTGACAACATGTTTGACTTTTTTGTCTTCCTCGACATCTTCATAGTCAAAATATGTGTCCAAAGCTCTAATCTAGTCTAGAAGCTCTTCAACATCCAGGTTTCCTTCATATACTGGAATATCCATTTTTACTCTAGCACCCATTCTTGCAACAACCCTAATTAGGCGTTCATTTGCTGCATCTTCTGCTGCAACTTCTTCTCCTTCATGTCCAGCTTTATCTTCACTTTTAGATTCACTGACATCTCCAACACCAGTTGTGCGCCTCTGTTTTATTTCCATGTCCACGACTCTGGCATGTAGGTCATGTATATCTCTTTCCATGGCTGGATTTTGCACCTGCCTACCCCTTTCTCTTGACATCTCCCCTTCCTATGGCGGATTGGGTGTTTGTCTATCTCTTCTTCTCGACAACATGGCTGATATTTTCTTTCTTGCTTTCCCTGTCTAAAGTATACAAACAGAGTTAGGCTCTGATACCTACTCATGCATACCTATCGGCCCTTGGGCCGAGTTCTGCTCACAGGATCATTCTTTATCTCCTTCGAGCTGAATCGGCTCTTTAGATTCCCTGTTGGAATCACAAATTATTGATCCACGGGTCCTTTTTGGTATCTTCCCTATGCGAACAGCACTAGGTGCAAGCTCCTCTTCTCCGTGCAACCACAGAGCTATGCCCAAGGCCCAATTCCAAAGGCGCTTGTCGCAACTCGCAACTCGCGAGTTCGTGAGTCGATGCTCCTAACTCTTCTTTTCCAACCTCGCGATACCTGAGATCACGAAATGGGTATATCTCCCCTCTGTCAGCGCCCTCCACGCGTGACCACTAGCTAAGCTTAACGCTAGCTCCTCTCGCTACTTACCACTTTGCAAGTTGTGGCGTCCAACCTTGGCACCTTCCTTTCACGAAACCCCGAGAAGCGATGTTGACTTTTCTCCTCGCGTTCTCGCTACTTGCGACTTCACGAGTCGAAGGGTTGAACTCTCGTTCCCTTATCTCATGAATCCCCGAGACGCGAGAGGTCAACAGGTGTTGACTCCTTTCACTAGGTAACACGCGTTCGTCTATCTATTTACTGGGCTCACCTTGTGGTTCTGCCACATGTCTCTTATGCCCAACTTCGGCACTTCGCGACTTCGCTTCCCGAAGCACTACCTCCTTTGTATGCCGACACCCGAAGTGTCGAGATCCTGAACTCCTCACTACTCCTTATCGCAACTCGCGACTTCAGGACTTTGGGGAAAAAAATCTCAACTTCCTATCCGCTGATATGCCGAAATGCTGAAATTTCGACACATCGTCAACGCGTGTCCCACAATGGAACTTCCCACCTTTTTGGAGTTCCGAACTTCTCGACTTCGCTAATCCTGATGCTAAGCTTTCGGTTCTTCAACCCACGAAACCCCAAAATGAGATTACGTGAGTGATCCAACGGCCCCTGTTGGCTCAGATTATACGACTGTCCTAGCTTCTCGCGATTTCGCCACTCACGACTTGGAGCACCCAATCTTTGGGCTCTCACCTTGGGAACCCCTGAGTTCGCGAGATCCCTTGATCTCTGCCACATGTCCTCCTCAAATGGATGGCTGCGATTCTCTTGCGAATTCGGCACTCGCAACCTCACAAATCTTGATGCAAAGGTTTTAAACCTTCAACTCGCGAATCCACAAAATGAGATTATGCGAGTGATCCAATGGCCATTGTTGGCTTAGATCCTACGGCCTGATTTTCCCTGAACTTAAAACTTGAAAATAGGTTTACCGTAACTCCCCTACTCCTCTGCACGATCCGACAGCTCTCAGAACTTCGCGAATTCTCCACAGAGAATTCCGACCATCCAATTCCTCCTTGACGATTCCTGCGAAATGAACAAAGTGTTCTTTCATGAAACTTATCCACCTGCAAAACAACGTCGTTGTTCCTTCTTACAACACTTCAAGGGACTAGCCCTCTTGAGCTTCTCTTCGACAACTTCGAAGACTCTATCCCTCCTGAGCTTTCTCCACAACCCGAGTCTTCAAGAATACTCCTGCACGCACTCCTTGCGGAAATTCTTCAAATACTTCCAAGTATTTGAACCTCTTCGACTCTGCGCACTCCCTACGACAACATTCCTTCAACAATTTCACTCAGGTTGTAACTCTGAGACTTCACTTGGCCTATGCACTCCTTGCACGGCTCCTGTGCTTAACTTGCACTTCTGCAAGAATGAAAACAATGTTATCTCTCCTGAGCTTGCAGAGACGAACCCTGACTTCTGTCAACACACCCCTTGCAGACAATTTCACTGCACTCCTTGCAAGAAAACTCTTGCTCAGTCAGAGAAACAATTGAAACTCATTCTTTACTCTCTCAGACTTCGAATGCTTAACACGAAATCACACATACATGGCATAAAAGCAAATGTATATCAGAAAGAGTAAAATAATCATGAGCATAACATTCAATCATGCATACACAGAAAGTATTTGAACACCATGAGTCTGAATCAAGTTTCATATATGAATCTCAGAACTTCTGTACATGGGTTCTTCTACACAGCTTTCTACTTCTTCTCTCCTATGCTCTCTTGATTGATTATGCTGCAAATGTTACAATGATACAAGTTAGGGTGTCTATATCTGTTTTCCCTCTGGCTCCTAAAACTGTCTAATCTAAGAATTTAAAGCTACCTACTTACATTTACTAACATAAATGCCTCTTAATCCTTCAGACAAGAGAAGGACACTCAAGGTATGATCACGATCTACAAGTATGCCCTTTCTTAATTGTTTCATTTATGTTTGGCGTATCAAACTTAAAAACATTTCAAACAATTTATCATGTGCCAAAAAGCGTTGGCGTTGTCCCACGCTCGCTTGATGTTGGCGATGCTCCTGCATCAAGAGGCTACATTCCTAGTCATGGGGGGCAATTTCTTTTTCAATTTGCTTAAAAATGAATTAATGAAATTGACATCTTTGGAAGGACCAATGATATACTCTTTTAAAATCCTAGTGACCTGGGGAGTCATTCCTATTAAAATCTCTTTGGAGTGCAAGTATTCCTTTGGATTAACTTGGATTTTCTCCATGGATTTGGGTACACTCATCTCTCCAAATTTAAGCAATTTTCTTTTTTTAATCAACCTTTCTATGACAATGTATAGGTGTGTGTAGTTGTTTGTTGACTCGGGTATCTCATTTTCCAAAAATGCCCCTATCTTCTGGAAATTAATTAATGTTGTATAGTTTAATAGATTTTCCCTTTTTTTTCAAGTTCACTTTGTTGATGGGCCCTTTTTCCTTTATGGATTTCATGGTTTCCCTATCTGAGCCTTGTACTTTACCCATGTCAACAACATAAGATATTAATATTGTTAGTATTTCAAAGGAAAAAATTGCATGTGGGGAGACAACTATCAAGATTGAAAATTATCTCATTTGTTATTAGTAGCCTCTTTCATGAAGGAGTTTTGTATTCGAAACCAAAAAACCTTTGGAAGGTCCCCCAAAACAATCATCTTTGTTGTTGATATTTACAAAGCGAAAACAAGAATGGTAGGTTTTTGTTTTTGATAAGCTAGCTTATACTCACAATTTGATCCTTGAAACAACTTTTATTAGTGCTAACAATGAGATTTTGCAATTTGAAACCCTTTTAAAAAAATTCAAAATGGTCACATTAAGGGTCATACTAGAGTATTTCACGTAAAGAATTTTTGTGTGGTGTGACATATCATAGGAAAAAATGAACTTTGGTGTGAAACATCCTGTGTTGCATCCCCTTTACTTTTGTTGCGATAAGCATCTCAAAACTTTGAGTATAGCATGGAAAAAGATTTTCAACGCGACATGTGTATTGCGTGGAAAATTGTTTTTGGTTGTTACATGTTGCTACTTCAAAAGAATCATGTGATGCAAAATACAAAAAATGTTTAATTTTTATTACGTGGAAAGGCGTACACCTATTGACAATGGGCAGATTTAATAGGGGTTTAGTGCTTAATAAGTTTTTTATGGACATGATTAAAAATGGCTGGAATATTCTTAGTATCACACAAAATAAATGGCTGTGATTTCAATCATTAACTTCCTAGCTATTATAAAGACATTCGTTTATGTGTTTACTTTTTTACATTTACCTAAAAGTGATTAACATAAATTAAAATATTAACACCAGATAAATGAAGCGCAACCGTTTATTTGTTAATCAATAATAAAATTTAATAAATTCTTTACCAGCCGATACCTTTAAACGTTCTCCAACTGCTGTATTAGCAAAACTTTAGTGCACTGCAACAAAAACTTAGTCACGGAAGATAAAAACTTAGGGAAATGCAACATATCTAGGCATTACTTTTGTGTTGAACACCATGAAGATAAAAACTTTCAATCTGTTTGGTTTATCACACAAATGGAAACTTTTGACTCTTGCAATACCTGAAATTTTCCTTTGCCGCATTTGAAACATTTTTAGGATGATACGATGTCACAATTAAAGTTGTTTTCGATGTGATACATGTGTGTCACGGGTAAAATCATTTTAGGTGCATTATATCACAAAAAAAAAATTGCGATGCGAAAAATGAAGTTTGCACAAGTTTTTTAAAAAACTTTTAGAATGTCGAAACAATTTTTTTTTAGAAGCTGAAGAAAATGTTGAAACAAATCTTTGAAGAACCTAATGAATTTCAAGGGAAAAAATTAAAACAAGCTCAACAAGCAAAACATTTCAAAGTAACCAACAACTTTATACATAATCCAAAAAAATTTAAATGTCCATGATAAAAGGACGGACCATGCTATTTTTGCCTCCATAAGAATAAGATACTAAAGTTAATATGATGAATTGTTACTAACTCAAGAAAAAAGTGATAATATCTTAACATTATCATAACATAAAAGCTAATTAATTCAACAATAAGCATATTACAAATATGTCCTATTATTAAAAATACTTTGAAAACACTCCTCAACCACCCAATGGTCATCCTTGCAATCATATATCAAAACAAGGTGAGGCATGGCATCACACTATTCGATAGAACCTTTCTTTCTTTTTGGTCATTACCATTTTTTATTGCAATAGCTTTTAACCACCCACTTTCCTAAACATTTATATTCGATAAAAGAGAATATAAAAAAGCAAAAGCTTTCGCTTTCTATTAAGACTATAATTTTCCATAAAAAAATTTAAAATATATAAATATAAAAATAATAATAATAAAATAATTTGTTTAGAGTATAATTTTGAACAATTTTTTTTAAAATATATAAATATAAAAAAATTAATAATAAAAATAATTTGGTTGGTCAGGGAGGTGTATGACAGTGAGTTATGGAGTGTGTTGTTCAGGTACTTCGTGATGTTAAAGTCACTCGTTTTAAACTTGTGGAGACAAAAAATCCAATCATATTAAAAGTTGGTGTAGCTTAAACAAGATGCTATCCCCAAATAATTTGGTTAAAAATCTTAAATGAAAAACAAGATGCTATCCCCAAATAATTTGGTTAAGAATCTTAAATGAAAAACGTATTTTTGTTACAAAAGTTGTGATACTTAAACCCTAAGGTATTTATTTTCACGTAACGGGGATATTTAGTCTACCGTTGGACCTGCCACCATAAAAAAGAAAAATGACCTGCCAGCCGAAGAATTTGAGTCGGACCGAATTTGATTGAAGCTTTGAAAGTGAAAGGATAGAAATCCGTCCAACAGTAGTTTAATCAGAAGCGTCGCCCTCATATTTTCTTTTTCTGTATACTTTATCATCTCCTGTAGAGCATCCTCGACACTTTCGGCGGTCCGGCGTGAATTCTTGGAATCCTGATTGTTATCAGAAAATTAAAGGATAGGTTCTCAGAAATTAAATGTTGGGTTTTAAAGCGTAGAATGTTCAGGCAGATCCCAGTAATCGGGCTTCTCAAAATCTGTATTTATTGGGTTATTACTTGTGAGATTCGACTGCGCAGAAATATGGCGTCTCACAGGGGAATGGCGATCACTGCCACTGCAGTGGTTTTATTGATTCTATTGGCGCAGTTTGCAGATCATGTGCATTCTTTTTCAGATATTTGCACGGTGGTTTCCCCGGTTTTGGAATCGTGTTATATCGCTTTACAGTCGGCGCAATTTTTTATGAGATCTGAGAGCGTTTGCTGCAAGAGCCTTGAGACTTTGGAGAACAGGATTCAAGATCAACAGTTTACCAGATATGCCGTTTGTGAGTGCTTCAAGGCCTCTGATAATTATAAGCAGGTTTTGGTGAATGAAAATCTGCTGGAAGTTCAGGTTTTATGTGGCCCTCACGTTCCCTACCCAGTAACGGCTTATTCGGACTGTTTGCAGAATGTAAGTGTATACCCAATTCCTCGAAGGAAATTTTGCATCTGAAAGGCTTCTGTCTTTTATTTTAATTTTGTATAGTTTATGATGCTGTCTGTCCTTTGCAGGCTGATGAGAGGATGAATATTGCCATTGCAGCGTTGTAAAGGTACTCTGTAAGTTCGACGTTATCCACTGTGACAGAATCCCGCCAATAATTGGAGGAGAGCTCTAGATATGGATAAAGGAATGTAATTCTATGTGGCATAAGGGCATTCATGTCTGTTCTCGGATTCAGAATGACTGTGTAACTACGATTCTGTGTAGTTTTTCACAATACCATTGTAATGGAATGTATAATGATTAATAATATTAAGCCATCTCCATAAATACATCCATTTTTTTTCACTTAGTCTAGGTCTTTTATTATTTTTGGTATATTTTTGGATCAATATTATTTCGACTGTCAAAATTTATTGGTAGGTGGAATTGTATATTTTAGTTGTTTAATCTGCACATTGAAAGTGTTGTACGGTTTTTCAGGACATTTGAATCCATTTATGTATTTCAAAAATGTATGTAAAAAAAATAATTATTTCAAAATAATGATTATCTCAAATAATAAAAAAAATTTAAAACATTTAAATTAACTTTTTTTTCATTTTTCTACAAATTTTGAAGATATTGAAATGATATGATTTTTATGTGGGTGTTCCAATAAGCTAACATTATAGTTGTAAGATAAATGGTATTTAATAATTGATTTCAAAGTACTAGACATATTATTAACATGATTTCAACTACTAAAAACAACTTATTCCTATTCAAAAACTAATCAACAACTTTTCACTAATAACTTTTAAAATGTGTAACCAAAATTTGATGACACTTTTCTGTATAATTTTGTAGACCATTAAAAGTAAACATATACAAGTTAATATAGATTCAGAAATAGAAAAAGATCCTCATTTCCTTATACCCATTAATTATACTTTATTTTTCTTTCTTACATCTAGATAATCTTAGTGGATAAAATATCTACCTCTTTATTTTGTTCCCTTGTAACTTTCTAAACTATACCTAATTAATTAATATATATATATATATAAATCATTCTTTTTATACATCTTATCCATGAGGGATGGATAAAGGCGCATTACTTGGAATTGCGGCGCATTACTTGGAATTGATAAAGGCACAGATATATTAAAAAACCATCAATAAATTATTTTTTTTTATAGATCTTATCCATTAGGCATTGATAAAGGCGCATGACTTCTCTTGGTAAAATAATTTTGCCACTGTTGTTACATTTATATTTTATGTATATGTTTATTGGTTATTAATATTAAGAAATAACATACTTCTAAATAAGCTAAGGGAACATCGAAGTAGGGGTGGAAAGATGTGTAAGTTGAGAAGGATGTCATATAAAGTATTGTGAAGTTGTGATTGAATATAGTGTATGAATGGTTGGGCTTATTATATCATATTTATATTTAAAGGGGTTTTAATTTGTGAAAAATAGAATCTATATATTTTAGGTATTAGGAATGGTGGTGGAGATGTGATTACAAGAAGGTTTATGAGTTTGAAGATACAAAATGAGTATTTAGTAAAATAAGGGATATCTAGTAAAAATATAATTTTTTTAATATTTGGAAAAATATATTAGGAGGGAGTTCAACAAAAGAAGGATTTTGGGAAATATTTATTAATATCTAGTGAAATTAGAGGTATTATTTAATTTCTCACGAACACATGTGCTATGTCATCGATTCATAGCATGAAGTCAACAAAACAATGAGATAATTATGACAGAATTGATGACCTTAGATTCAAATTGTTGGAAGTGAAGCGTAACCTCCTCCCTCTACCACTGACATCTCCCAAAAATCCAAAACAAAAGATGGACAAGATTTTCATCTTTATTCGTAGAGAAGATGTGATGACATCTAACTTTTATGGGTGATTATAATAAATATCATACTATGAAGGATGAGGGTGGCAAGGAGCCACATGAACTTAATTTTTCTAAGTTTAGTTCATTGGTCAAATAGGCATAGTTTCTACTTGCAATTTGTTATCATAAGTGGTAGGAAAATAAAACATGTAATACTGACCAACATGTTGACGGGCGAAACTGACCGTCTGTCAACTGGGAGAGTGGAACCGGTCCGGGGTTGTCTAAATAACCCAAGCCGTTTGGTATGGACGACCCTGACGAGTTTAACGGCTCCGTTGGCCGCTCTGAGGTCTCGTAAGGAAACCAAAGAGAAAAGTTGATCTAAGTTAAGTGATCTAAACTAAGGAAACTAGAAACTAATAAAACACACTAAAACAAACTAACTATCTAAATAAAAGAAATCAAACTAAATTAGAGGAAACTAGA
>JASDQU010252909.1:11762-27928 GCA_032191745.1 Picea mariana
CTCCAAATACTGACAATTTTTTAATCCCCATATCCTTTACATCTCTCAAGTCCAAAATAAGAGCTTCATACTCTGACACATTGTTGGTAGTTTCAAATTATAGTTTGTATGAAAAAGATATGGTTTCCTGAGTTGGTGAGAAAGAGACCACTCCAGCACCGACACCTTCCTTAGAAGAGGCTGCATCAAAGAACATATTCCAAACAGAATTGGTTAGAGGAGGTTCTTTATACAAGGTAGTAGACTATTTTCTTATTTCAAGAGGAGTTTCAGGAGCATCGGTGAGATGCAAAATGTTGGGCCCCAAATCAGTATCAAGAGAAAAAACAGGATGATTAGCATGGTTTGCTTCATCACTAATAATGTAAGACAGTTGGGCTTCTTTGTAACGTCTTCTATGCTCCCCATCAAACACCGAGATAGTTTCATATGAGAGATCCATCTGCAAGGTTCCTCCAAACATTTTTATGCAAGACCTTGACAAGATCATGCCAAACTTGGGAGGAACTTCAACCACCACAACATCCATAAGTATACTTTTCATGGGCAGCTGAAATAGAGTCACAACCATATCCTTAATGACCCCCAAACATTTTTCTTTCCTAGAGTCAAAAGAATATACTTCATGATAGGTTTTGGTGATTTCTAGTCCAAATTCATCCATAACAGATTTTGGCATAAGATTATGGGAGGCCCCTGAATCGAAAAGATAGTTATGTAGCACCTTGTCATGAATATTGAGAGAAGTATAGAAGGGAGGGGATGAGTCATCTCTATATTCTATCAAAGGGCCTAAAATCACAGCTGGTTTTTCATCTTGCAGAGTTATTAAATCAAATGGAATTAGGAGAGGCATCAGGTTGTAACATTTTGGTCATATATTTTTTAAATTCTTCATTTTTTATCAATTCCAAAAATGGTACAGGGATCTTAATTTTCTGTATCTCATTCTCAAAACTAAATGAGGGGGAAGGCTTACGAATCTCTTTGGTTTCAAGAGGAGGATTTCTGATAAAAAGTTGTGGGTTTTGAGAATCTTTTTCCTTTCTTTTCACTGCCAGAGTCTTGGAAGAATTTTCTTTATAAACAGGTTGATTAAGGGAAGCACTTTTTTCTTCATTCTTCTTAGATCTCAAATTATATCTACTAGCATTTTTCTTTGTTTTTTCTCCCTTGCTTATCTCATTGATTTGAATATCCATTAAATATTGCTCATAAGAGGATTGAGTCAAGTGTGGGGATGGGGATGAATCACCTAAACAGTGAATCTCAAGATCAACCTCTACCTTCTCTTCTTCTTCATCAGCAATGAGATTACTCTGAAAAGGAGCTTGAATCCTTTGATCATCTCTCTCTCTGTTTCTGGGATCTCTAGGCAGGATTTGGGGAGCATTGTTTGGTCTTAGGAAATTACCTCTATTTTCAGTGTTCTGAGCATTTCTATATGGATGTCTTCCTTCTGATTTTAACTTCTCAATATCAGTAGAAAGGGACTTTACTAATTCTATCAACTCATCTACCTGTGAATGAACAACAAGAGAGCTAGAAGTGGAAGATTCAGCTCTGTTTTTCCTCCTATCTCTGTCAGATTTTCCCCTAAGCTTATCTGAAGCAATTATGTTGGATTCTACCTCTAAGGAAACATCTTGCATTTGAACTAAGGAAGATGACCTTCTCTTTCTAAATAGAAGGCAGAACTTGGAGTCAAAAGAACTGGCATAACTGATTTTTTCCATGGCTTCGATGGGTTTTATCTCATCAGGGATCTTCTTGTACATTTTGTTAAACCTTTTAGAAAAGTCAGAGATAGACTCTCCTTCTTTCCTTTTCAAAGATCCAAATTCAATGATATAATATAGAAAATCCTTTTTGTCACCCCAATGCCTCAAGAAGGCTTCATCCAATGCCTCAATACCCATAATGGATCCAAGGGCCAGACACCTAAACCACTTCCTAGCTTCACCAAAAAGGCTTTGGATGAAAACTCTCATCCAAACATCTTCATTTTCAATATTTTAGTTATCTGCATAGCTATAGAAAGAAGCAAGATGTTCCTCAACTATTATATCTTCTTCTCTTGTAAACTTGGGCATGTATTTCAAAGAATATCCAGGGGGAAAAGCATGCATCAGCCGAGGCAAGACTGGAGGGGCATATCTTGCAGCCACTATGGCATCCATCCTATTTGCAGGGGCATTAACAACTTCCATTTGATTTTGGATTCTAGGTGAACAAGCAGGAGAAAGAGATCTAGTTGTGTGTAGATTAGGAGAAAGAGAAAAGGACAAAGGGGAGATTTTAGTCTTCACAAAAATAGATGGAGTCTTGGAAGAGGATGGTAAGGTCTGAGAAGGAGATGAAGCTCCTACTTCTTGAGCAGCTAAAATTTTAACAGAGAGAATATATCAATGTTTTCTTATTTCAATTCAGTTTCAAAGGTAGAGTATTCAACAGGAAACTCTTCAAAATATATAGTTTTATATACTTTAGCAGAAGATAAAGGAAGCTTACTTGATAAAACAGTTGTAGTATTAAGAGTGGAATCAAGCAAATAACTAGAAGCACTCATAGTAGTAGCAGAAAAACCTTTTTTAGAATCTTTTCCATTCTTGATTATCTTCTCTGGGTCAGCCACAGGTGAAACCAAAGGTAACTGTGGATTTGATCTCATATGTCTGCCTTTAGGCACTAGATATGAATCAATGGAGTCGCTAGGTGCAAGATGCAATCTTCAAAATACTAAGTCCCAATGCACCTTGAGAGTTAGTAAGCATTGTTGTTCTATCCTAGGGAAAAGTCTTCAAATCATTCCCCGACAACGACACCAAAAATGTTAGCACTAGTAGTCACTTTCTTATTGCGAGGAAAGTAAGCCCAGTACCCATCAGATGATATGTGAAAGTATGAGTGTTTTTTGAAAGGTCAAATAGAAAAAAATTGGAATGATAATATCCTCATTCAGAAACAGGGATAACATGTAACAACAAATAAGGTATTGGCTAGTTTCAACCAATAGTTAGGGAGTAAATATGGATAGAAGGAAGACTTGAATAAGAAGAATGTAAGAGATACTACAAACATCAGGTCCACAAAATCCCCAAGGAAGAAATTTTCTAAAAAAAAGATCTTCTTGAAATTAGAAACTAAGGAGATAAATAAGCACCATGACAATAAAATGATCAAACATCCATCACATCATTACCACAGTCATCCATATGAAGCATTCAAATATCAACATTTATCATTAGAAGAAAATAGTCTGAAATAAGAGATGATTTCTATTAGTAAAAAATTCTTTAGTCCAGTACATAATAGATCACAACCACTTTATCAAAATATCACAGTTTCTTGGGAGCCTTCCTCTACCATCCGAACCCATTAAATAAATTCACCTATCTATTTATAACAAGAAAGGGAGGCACGAGATGGCCTCTTTTCCTTAAAAATCTTAGAACATTTATTTAATCTAGCAACTAAGATAACAACCTATGCTATAGAACAGGGAAGTGTTGGTGACTTAACCCAATCATGCTTCTAACTTCTTTGATCCTCTTTTGTTGCTCAACCCTTGTTTTTCCATGTGTACCTTTGGATATTGTAGTTTTCCTCTACACCCCAAGTGCTACTTCTGTCATTTAATCCATTATTAACTTATCCAAAATTGTTGTCTTAGTCTTGGCTACTCCCTTGGGTAGGAATTTTGTGTAGCGCCCCCTAGAATGGAAAAAGGAGAGAAGGTAGAGTACACGTGTTACATGTATGAAGATACATTTTTCCTCTATTACAAAATTGAGTAGCGTCTGTGTGTAAAACTTCTCTCTGTAAGATATTATGCAACACCTGTGGGTAGCACCTGTGTAACAATTATGCATTCTGTAAAATATTACGTAGCAACACCTACGCTGTGTCTACATAAGGGTTTGGTTAGCTAAGCCAAAATGCAACGTATTTGACTCATGAACGTGTGTAGAGTTGTTTGTGTCCTTCCATGATGAAAAATCAATTTGCTTAGGTGCTTTTACCACTGAGTGAAACTAGTATTTGGAAAAAATTCCAAAAATCATATAGCTAAACACCTAGAAGCTTGTATAGGTGGAAAAACTTAATATGTGCATATCAGTTAACATTCCCAAGAAGGAACAAATTTAAAAAATGGGGTTTACCACTACAAGCTACTTTGTCATTTTAACACTTAGCCTCACACACTTCCTGGTGGAAAGAGTGTCTTCAACTAGCACAGTAGACTTCTTCTTCTTAGCACTGGTAGTCTTCTTTATTACAGTTGTGCTCTCCTTAGCTACTATTTTGTCATCTTCAATGGCAGGCTGAACCAACACCTATAAATTCTTTTTTGTTAATTCATCTTGGAAATGCTTTGGTTATGCCTTTAGATTCCTGTTCTGAGCCTGGAAACCCCTGTTTTGTCTGTAAATATTCTTCAGCTATTTACGAAGAGGCAGATCCTTTCTCACTGTGAACCTTGCCAAGTCCAGGGTATGTTTGTATCCAGTCATGATCTCGTTCATCTAAGCCAAGTGGACCATGTCTTATGCTTTGAGATGAGTTATTTCTCTCCTTGCATCCCTAAGCTGCTTAATAAGTCTTTTGTAGGTCTGGATGCCAAGAGGGTTGGGGACATGTGCAGTCTCATAAGGCTTCTTCCCATCCTTTTATTCCATCTGTACAAGATTTTCCTTGTATGTTTCATCAGTATTCTCAAAACCTTTTCCTTTATGCTTCTTCTATTGCATAACAACCTTTTCTTTATTTTTCATAGAATTTTTACAATCCTTCACAGAGATTTCATCTTCGCTCTCCAAAGTTCTTTTGGTACATTTACCCTTGATTCTATGTACAGGGGTTTCTTCTAAAGGTTGTCCTTTGAAATCCCCCTTAGGAATTTATGACCTGGTGAAAGGTATTTTAGCTTTGATTTTAGCTGTTGGAGAAGGAGAGGGAAAGAGAAGCTTCTTCCCTTTTTTTGATGTCACCTTGGTAGAATATAGAACTTCTTCTAACCCTGGTGGAGGTGGTGGTGAGAAATCTCTATGTGGGGAAGGACATACCTCCTCGTCATATTCTCCGACCTACTTATTAATCTTTGAAACAGGGGCTCCGACCTTTCTCTTCTTGTTGATCCCTATTTTAGTATTGGTAGGTGATGAAGAGCCTACAATTTTTGATTGGGGGGTAGGTGTTGGGTCCAGCTTAAAGTGAGAAGAGAAGAAAAAATTATCCCAGGAGATCTTTTTCTTTCCCAACTCTTCAGAAACAAGCATCTTGATAAGTTCAGAGTGGAAAAGGATGGAGTCGACATCCTTGGATTTGGATTGACCCCTAGCTTCCATTTTACCTGTACTTATTAGCAGGTAATATGGAATATTAATCTAAACCTTACCAGTAAAATGAAACAAAAACATTATGTGGTAATGGTACAGGGTGTTAAATCTCCCTTCACAACTAAAATATATCTGTATGATTTTCAATATTCTATCAAACTGGTCAATCAACTGATTCTTGAAACATTCTTAGATAAATCATTGGCTTGGTATTCAGGATTGAAAATATCTTTAACGAAAGGTGAACTCAATACCATGGCCTTGAACCAATTTTCTCCTGAAATGGGAATCCCTATTGCAGCTGAGATGGAGGCTTCGGACATCTCAAATTCCAAATCTCCAGCTCTGGTTTTCTTGCCATCAAAATTTAGTGCAAATTGTTTTTCTACTTCTGAGTGGCCTCTCTGCATGTTATGGAAGAAAGAGAGGCATCCTTCTCTTTAAAACATTTCCATTTCCATGGGTTCTGTGTCAAAAAGGCGCATGTCCACAGGTTCTATTCGAACTATCTTGCCACCATTGTGTGCTTTGTTTGACTGAGGGGTCTCCATGACTCAGAAAGAGGGTTCTTAAGAGGTTGTAAGGGATGCTATTGACCATAAAAATTCAATTCAAGTCTCAAAAGCACAAGGATGGCCCTTCAAATTAATAGTGCTTATAAAATGAACTTGGCTATGAGAAATGGACTTTTAGGCTCTCACAGGATTTTAGAGTGTAGACTATGAGGAAGTAATTCCGAACTGACTCTTCGTTCAGGATGAAAAGAAGAGAAGGATAATCAAAGAGGTTTGAGAACACCTCTGCATAGTGCAATGCATACACAGAGGATGGGCTATTTCAGGCCTGTGAATTTTAAAGGCTATGACTAAACATAATAATCAAACTATGGATATGAGTGAAGATGATTACAGGAATGCAAATATGTCTCCTATACTACCCTACAAGCTTAGAAAACTGAAACTTGAGCACAAATATCTTATGAAAATTAATATGCGAAGGAGGTTGCACAGGATACCTGTGAATTCATAAACTATTGAGCTCCTCAGTGTGAACTTAGGATGCGATTGAGGAAACTTTGGCCCTGAAATCTCTCAGAACATCAGATTTAGTGGGCATGTAATCATCTGATCTGAACATGAAAACTTACGCAATGCATCACTACTGAAAATTCAAAATTACAAAGCATTACCAAGGATCATAAATGCAGTATCTTTTGAAAAAATTTCAATCGACTTCAGGCATTGAAAACAAGGGCTAAGGTATTAGTCATGGTAGCCATGACTTGGAGTGGGTGCATGATAATCGTGACAGGCACTATGGAAATGCATACTGAGTGGGCAGTGTTCTCCAAATAAAAAATGAATGGATAGGTGAGTGGGGATGATGAGGTATGCATGCAAGGTCATGAGTGATGAGAGAGGTGTGTCACATCGGCCTGGTCATGGGAGGTATCAACCTAGGGATGAATCACGAGAGGGGACATAAAGAATAGACCATGAGCTCATAAGGGTTTAAGGACCAAAAATTGAATTGTGGATCAACACATGAGATATGACTGAAAGGTTTAGTCATCTTAAGGGGTCCTCTCATAAATAACATTTAAAGGATGAGAAATTTATTTTAAGGAGAAAATAAGAATCTAAGGTTTTTGTTTTTTTTTAATTTTTCTTTTTAAACAAAAAAAAACTTAGATACCCAAGGCGACTTAGTGTGATAACACTTATTTCTCAAAATCTCCAAATAGAATCCATATCCTATTCCATATTCTAAATATCCCCTATAAGTGTTGTGGGTATTTTGTATTCATTTTAGCAGTTGATGGTCACCCTAATCCTTTTTATCTTAATTTAGTGATGCAGCCCCCCCTCCCCTCCTAGGTGTTCTGCGACCTCCTGATCTAAGATCGTTCAAATCAAGGAGTCGTATTGACTCTTTAGGCTCCTTCTTGAACCAAAATCAACTTGTATAGGTCCCCTTTTCTCCTTAGGCATAGGTCCTCTGGAACCTGCAGGCCCTTCCTCTAACACTCTTCGCATTTTTTAATTCACAAGCACTAGCTCCTTCTACTAGGCCTTTTCCTGGATGTGACCTAGTGCCATGACCCCATGTAAGCACAAGATTGTGGGGCAGACAAAATTGGTTTTAGACCATACCTCTTTTCTCCCAGCAATCTGCCACCAGCTACCATGCATCCCTTTGAAAATATCATGGTTTCAATTGCGGTCCTCTCTAATATTTTTAAAGTTCAAGCACTTCCTGTCCCCACAATCGAGCGCTACCATTGATCCTGTGATCTCGACAATCCTTCTTGACTGATGACTGAGATATTCCTCCTTTTGCATGCACTCCTAGTTCTCCACAATCTATGGATGCATGCCCTCCCTTCAAATTGACATATTTGGTCCACTTTGGGACTTCAGCCTTCGGAAGGTTGAAATTCACGCTCACTTTCTCTCAGAGCACTTTCACCCAAAATTGATGGATTTCCACCATGTGTCCCTTTGGATCCAATGGTCCATATATTCTTCGAGTATTCGGGCTTCGAGAGTTTCAAACTCTTGTACACTCATTCCTCCTAGAGTGATTTCACTCAAAGACGATGGATTCTCACCACGTGTCCCTTTGGATATGATAGTCTAGATATTCTATGCTCAGGCCAACTTCATTTCAGAGCGTTAAGCCTTCAAACTTTTGGATTGCTCACCACATGCTCTCTTCAATGAAAGGATGTGATCTACTTTGGCATCCAGGGCTTTGAGAGTTTTTCACACTTCACACTTGAAATCCTCCGAAGTGACTTTCCCCGAAGTCTCATATCTGTCAACGCATGTCTCCTGATGAACAATGGCCTAGATCTACTTTGGCATTCATCTCTTCGATGATTCCTCTTTCTTCTTGTCTGACAACTCCCGAAGTACTTTTTCTCCAAAGTCTCAGATCCTCCACCACCCATCCTCCTAGGATATGGATGGTCCCTGTCTACTTTAGGTCTTCATGACTTCGGATATAACGTTATCCTATTCACTTTCATAGGACTTAAGGCCCATGCAATTTACCTTGATTGGATTGCTTTTGATCCTCTACGCTTAGATCCTATGACTGGGATCTATTTATTCCTCAACACACTCCCTTGGTTGTTTGGAAATGGATTCAACGGTCCATATTTCTTCCCACAACTAATGTAATGGAGTTGTTTCTCCTCCTCTTGAGCTTCTTCATTCTTTTGAGATTGGGAAAAAAATTTAAGTGTTCCAAGGTTTCAACCTCTAAACCTTCTACTGCAAGCCCAAATGCTTAGGTCTTGTCTTGTTCTTCTCCTCTTGAGATTTTTGGCTTGGACTAGGTCCATATCCTAAGCACTCCTTTCTCTATCTCTTCTGAGATTTTTTATTTACTCATTCTCCTAAGGGTCTCAGCCCTTCTGCTCCCTTCAAAGGGTTCTAATGCTCTATGGCATCTTGGAGCCACTATGGAATCCATCCTATTTGCAGGGGGGTTAACAACTACCATTTGATTTTTGATTCTAGGTGAACAAGCAGGAGAAAGAGATCTGGTTGTGTGTAGATTAGGAGAAAGAGAAAAGGACAAAGGGGATATTTTAGTCTTCACAACAACAAATGGAGTCTTGGAAGAGGATTGTAAGGTCTGATAAGGAGATGAAGTTCCTTCTTCTTGAGTAGCTAAAATTTTAACAGAGAGAGGTGTAGCAAAACCTAATGTAGGGAAATATTCAAAACTATCAAGACTGAAACACTTCTCAATATCAGGGGAGGAGAATTTATCAATGTTTTCTTATTTCAATTCAGTTTCAAAGGTAGAGTACTCAACTGGAATCTCTTCAAAATCTATATTTTTAGATACTTTAGAAGAAGATAAAGGAATCTTAATTGATAAAACAATTGGAGTATTAAGAGTGGAATCAAGCAAATAACTAGAATCACTTGTAGTAGTCGCAGAAAAACCTTTTTTAGAATCTTTTCCATTCTTTATTATCTTCTCTGGGTCAGCCACAGCTGAAACCAAAGGTAACTGTGGATTTGATCTCGTATGTCTTCCTTTAGGCTCTAGAGATGAATCAATGGAGTCGATAGGTGCAAGATGAATCTTCAAAATACTAAGTCCCAATGCACCTTGAGAGCTAGTAAGAATTGTTGTTCTATCCTAGGGAAAAGTCTTCAAATCGTTCCTCGACAACGACACCAAAAATGTTAGCACTAGGAGTCACTTTCTTATTGAAAGGAAAGTAAGCCCAATACCCATCAGATGATATGTGAAAGTATCAGTGTTTTTTGAAAGGTCAAATGGAAAAAAATTGGAATGATAATATCCTCATTCAGAAACAGGGATAATATGTAACAGTAAATAAGGTGTTGGCTAGTTTTAACCTGTAGTTAGGGAGTATATATGGATAGAAGGAAGACTTGAATGAGAAGAATGTAATAGATACTACAAACATTAGGTCCACAAAATCCCCAAGGAAGAAATTTTCTAAAAAAAATATCTTCTTGAAACTAGAAACTAAGGAGATAAATAACCACCATGACAATAAGATGATCAAACATCCATCACATCATTACCACATTCATCCATATGAAGCATTCGAATATCAACATTTAGAATTAGAAAAAAATAGTCTGAAATAAGAGATGATTTATATTAGTAAAAAATTCTTAAGTCCAGTACATACTAGATAACAACCACTTTATCAAAATATTATAGTTTCTTGGGATCCTTGCTCTAACATCCGAAACCATTAAAGAAATTCACCTATCTATTTATAACAAGAAATGGAGGCAACAACTAGAAGTACGAGATGGCCTCTTTTCCTTAAAAAACTTAGAACATTTATTTATTCTAACAACTAAGATAACAACCTATGCTATATAACACGGAAGTGTTGGTGACTTAACCCAATCATGCTTCTAACTGCTTTGATCATCTTTTGTTGCTCAACCCTTGTTTTGATATGTGTACCTTTAGAAAATGTAGTTGTCCTCTACACGCCAAGTGCTACTTTTGTCATTTAATCCATTATTAACTTATCCAAAATTGTTGGCTTAGTCCTGGCTACTCCCTTGGGTAGCAATTTTGTGTAGGGCCCCCTAGAATGGAACAAGGAGAGAAGGTAGAGCCCATGTGTTACATGTATGCAACTACATTTTTCCTCTGTTGCAAAATTGAGTAGCGTCTGTGTGTAAACCTGCTCTCTGTAAGATATTACGCAACGTCTATGGGTAGCACATGTGTAGAAATTCTACATTCTGTAAAATATTACGCAACACCACCTATGCTGCGTCTGCATAAGGGTTTGGGTAGCTAAGCCAAAATGCAACGTCTTTGACTCTTGAACGTGTGTAGAGTTGTTTGTGTCCTTCCATGATGACAAATCAATTTACTTAGGTGCTTTTACCACTGAGTGAAACTAGTATTTGGCAAAAATACCAAAATTCATATAGCTAAACACCTAGAAGCTTGTATAGGTGGAAAAACTTAATATGTGCATATCAGTTAACCTTCCCAAGAAGGAACAAATTTTAAAAGTTGGGTTTACCACTACCAACTACTTTGTCATTTTAGCACTTAGCCTCACACACTTCATGGTGGAAAGAGTGTCTTCAACTAACACAATAGACTTCTTCTTCTTAGCACTGGTAGGCCTCTTCAGTATAGTTGTGCTCTCCTTAGCTACTGTTTTTTCATCTTCAATGGCAGGCTTAACCAACACCTATAAATTATTTTGGGTTAATTCATCTTGGAAATGCTTTAGTTGTGCCTTTAGCTTACGAAGAGGCAGAGCCTTTCTCACTGCGAACTTTGCCAAGTCCAGGGTATGGTTGTAGCCAATTATGATCTCATTAATCTAAGCCAAGTGGACCATGTCTTATGCTTTGAGATGAGCTATTTATCTCCTTGCATCCCTAAGCTTCTTAATAATTCTTTTTTAGGTCTAGCTTCCAAGAGGGTTGGGGACATGCGCAATCTCAGAAGGCTTCTCACCATATTTTTCTTCCATCTGTACAAGATTTTCCTTGCATGTTTCATCAGTATTCTCAAAACCTTTTCCTTTATGCTTCTTCTCTTGCACAACAACCTTTTCTTTATTTTTCATAGAATTTTTACAATCCTTTACATGCATTTCATCTTCCCTCTCCAAAGGTCTTTTGGTACCTTTACCCTTGATTTTATGTACAGGGGTTTCTTGTAAAGGTTGTTCCTTGAAATCCCCCTTAGGAATTGATGACCTGGTGAAAGGTATTTTAGCTTTGATTTTAACTGCTGAAGAAGGAGAGGGAAAGAGAAGCTTCTTCCCTTTTTTTCATGTCACCTTGGTAGAATATGGAACTTCTTCTAACCCTGGAGGAGATGGTGGTGAGAAATCTCTATGTGGAGAAGGACATACCTCCTCCTCATCTTCTCCGACCTGCTTATTGATCTCTGAAATAGGGGCTCTGACCTTTCTCTTCTTGTTGATCCCTTTTTTAGTACTGGTAGGTGATGAAGAGCCTGCAATTTATGATTGGGGGGTAGGTGTTGGGTCCAGCTTAAAGTGAGAAGAGACCAAAAAATTCTCCTGGGAGATCTCTTTCTTTCCCAACCCTTCAGAGACAAGCATCTTGATAAGTCCAGAGTGGAAAACGATGGAGTCCACATCCTTGGATTTGGCTTGCACCCTATCTACCATTTTACCTATACTTCTTAGCAGGTAATATGGAATATTCATCTGAACCTTACCAGTAAAATGCAACAACAACCTTATGTGGTAATGGTATAGGGTGTTAAATCTCCCTTCATAACTAAAATATATCTGTATGATTTTCAACATTCTGTCAAATTGGTCAATCAACTGATTCCTTCACACATTCTTAGATAAATCATTGGCTTGGTATTCAGGCTTGAATATATCTTTAACGAAAGGTGAACTCAATACGAGGCCTTGAACCAATTTTCTCCTGAAATGGGAATCCCTATTGCAGCTGAGATGTAGGCTTCAGTCATCTCAAATTCCAAATCTCCAACTCTGGTTTTCTTGCCATCAAAATATAGTGCAAATTGTTTTTCTACTTCTGAGTGGCCTCTCTGCATGTTATGGAAGAAAGAGAGGCATCCTGCTCTTCGAAAAATTTCCATTTCCATGGGTTCCATGTCAAAAAGGAACATGTCCACATGTTCTATTCGAACTATCTTACCACCATTGTGTGATTTATTTGACTAAGGGGTCTCCATGACTCAGAAAGAGGGTTCTTAAAAGGCTGTAAGGGATGTTGTTGACCATAAAACTTCAATTTAAGTCTCAAAAGCACAAGGATGGTCCTCCAAATTAATAGTGCTTATAAAATGAACTTGGCTATGAGAATTGGACTTTTAGGCTCACACAGGTTTTCAGAGTGTAGACTATGAGGAAGTAATTCCGAACTAACTCTTCGTACAGGATGAAAAGAAGAGAAGGATAATCAGAGAGGTTTGAGAAACTCCTCTGCATAGTGTAATGCATACACAGAGGATGGGTTATTTCAATCTTGTGACTTTCAAAGGCTATGACTGAACATAATAATCCGACTATGGATATGAGCGAAGATGTTTACAGGAATGCAAATATGGCTCCTATACTACCCTGCAAGCTTAGCAAACCGAAACTAGAGCACAAATATCCTATGAAAATTAATATGCGAAGGAGGTTGCACAGGATACCTGTGAATTCGACAACTATTGAGCTCCTCAGTGTGAACTTAGGATGAAATTGAGGAAACTTTGGCCCTGAAATCTCTCACAGCGTCAGGTTTAGTGGGCATGCAATCATCTGATCTGAACTTGAAAACTTACACAATGCATCACTACTGAACTTTCAAATTTACAAACCATTACCAAGGATCATAAATGCAATATCTTTTGAAAAAATTTCAACTGACTTTAGGCACTGAAAACAAGGGATAAGGTATTAGTCTAGGCAATCATGACTTGGAGTGGATGCATGATAAGCATGACAGGTGCTATGGAAATGCCTGCTAAGTGGGCAACGTTCTCCAAATAAAAAATGAATGGACAGGTGAGTGGGGATGATTAGGTATGCATGCAAGGTCATGAGCGATGAGAGAGGTGTTTCACATCAGCCTGGTCATGGGAGGTATCAACCTAGGGATGAATCACGAGAGGGGACATAAAGAATAGACCATGAGCTCATAAGGGTTTAAGGACCAAAAATTGAATTGTGGATCAACACATGAGATATGAATCAAAGGTTTATTCATCTTAAGGGGTTCTCTCATAAATAACATTTAAAGGATGAGAAATTTATTTTAAAGAGAAAATAAGAATCTAAGTTTTTTTTTTAATTTTTCTTTTTAAACAAAAACAAACTCAAAGACCCAAGGCGAATTAGTGTGATAACACTTATTTCTCAAAATCTCCAGATAGAATCCATATCCTATTCCACAATCTAAATATCCCCTATAACTGTTGTGGGTATTTTGTAGTCATTATAGTCATTGTTATTGACCCTAAGCCTTTTTATCTTACTTTAGTGATGCAGCCCCCCCTCCCCTCCTAGGCGTTCTGTGACCTCCTGGTCTAAGATCGTTCAAATGAAGGTGTCGTATCAACTCTCTGGGCTCCTTCTTGAACCAAAATCAACTTGTACAGGCCCCCTTTTCTCCTTAGGCATAGGTCCTATCGAACCTGCAAGCCTTTCCTCTAAAACTCTTTGCACTTTTTAATTCATGGGCACTAGCTCCTTCTACTAGGCCTGTTGCTAGATGTGACCTAGGGCCATGACCTCATGTAAGAACAAGATTGTGGGGCAGACAAAAGTGGTTTGAGATCATACCTCTTTTCTCCGTGCAATCCACTGCCAGCTGCCAAGCGTCCCTTTGGAAATATCATGGTTTCAATTGCGGTCCTCTCTAATATATTTAAAGTTCGAGCACTTCTTGTCCCCACAATCCAGCGCTGCCATTGATCCTGTGATCTCGGTGATCATTCTTGACAATCTATGGATGCATGCCCTCCCTTCAAATTGACATATTTGGTCCACTTTGGGACTTCAGCCTTCGAAAGATTGAACTTCACGCTCACTTTCTCTCAGAACACTTTCACCCAAAACTAATGGATTTCCACCATGTGTCCCTTTGGATCTGATGGTCCATATATTATTTGAATATTCGGGCTTCAAGAGTTTCAAACTCCTGCACACTCATTCCTCCTGGAGTGATTTCACTGAAAGATGATGGATTCTTGCCACATGTCCCTCTGGATTTGATAGTCCATATATTCTATGCTCAGGTTGACTTTATTTCAGAGCATTAAGCCTTCAAAATTTTGGATTTCTCGCCACATGTTCTCTTTAATGAAAGGTTGTGATCTACTTTGGTCTCTGGGGCTTTGAGATTTTTTCACACTCCACACTTAAAATCCTCCGAAGTGACTTTCCCCGAAGTCTCATATCTGTCAACACATGTCTCTTGATGAACAATGACATAGATCTATTTTATCATTCGGCTCTTCGATGATTCCTCTTTCTTTTTGTCTGATAACTCCCGAAGTACTTTTTCTCCAAAGTCTCAGATCCTCCACCACCTGTCCTCCTGGAATATGGATGGTCTCTATCTACTTCGGGTCTTCAGGACTTTAGTTATCATTTTATCCTATTCACTTTCAAACGACTTAAGGCCCATGCAATTTGCCTTGATTGGACTGCTTTTGATCCTCTACGCTTAGATCCTACGACCGGGATCCATTTATTCCTCAATGCACTCCCTTGGTTGTTTGGAAATGGATTCAACGATCCATATTTCTTCCCACAACTAATGTAATGGAGTTGTTTCTCCTCCTCTTGAGCTTTTTCATTCTTCTAAGATTGGGAAAATTTTTAAGTTTTCAAAGGTTTCGGCCTCTGAGCCTTCTGCTGCAAGCCCAAATGCTTGGGTCTTGACCTGTTCTTCTCCTCTTGAGATTTTTGGCTTGGACTAAGTCCATATCCTACACACTCCTTTCTCTATCCCTTCTAAGATTTTTTATTTACTCATTCTCCTAAGGGTATCAACCCTTCTGCTCCCTTCAAAGGATTCTAATGCCATCGTTGCAACCTCTCACTCAAAGAACACCTTGTTGATTTTTTCCTATAGAGTGTTCAACAACTCTGTGATTATATTCCTCTGATACTCTTCTCCTTGAAGTCCAATATTTCTCCTTGTGCACACTTGCACCTGCTCGATGCCCACATCGAATAGATCTATAGAGTTCGCAGTGACTCTATCTCTCTATTATTCCTCTGCACATTTTACCCTCCAAGGTATTCAGTAACCTTGAGGTTTCCCTTGATTTGTTATCACTCAAGGGTTCCCTCCTGGCATGTTCTTTTCTGAATCCACAAAGTTTAGATGTGCACTCCTTGGGTGTACTCGGAGGGCTTCTCTCGGAGATATCTCCCTCCACCTATTACTAGAACAAAGGCCCATACAGAGTTAGGAGATTGTTTCCACACAATTTCCAAAAATGTTCCTTTGGTAATGCTCTACAAAGAAATTTTAGTCAAGAGTCACTTAGGAAAAATAGAAGTAAAATAGTATAATTCAAACCAAACTTTAGTCTCCTTATTAGTCAACGATTACTCAATCTTATCCTCAAATATACAGGCTCCCTGGGATGAATAGGGGTTATGGACAATATAGGTTCCATGGGGTAAATAGGGATTATGCCCAATACGAGAAGACTACAATTGGAATGTTGTGTTCCTTGATAGGAGTAACTCATGTACTTTATAAAATGCTCTGCAAATAAAATATAAACGACCAAAATAAATGTAAATACAATTATCTATCTATCACACACACA